>JAQPPZ010008328.1:0-144623 GCA_028583015.1 Wollemia nobilis
CCCAAGATATTGCAAGAGTTATTGTTATGAGTGGTGGTGAGTCCTGGGAAGAAACACATAATAATGAATCAATTATCAAGGATTCACTTAGGAGAATTTGTAGGTGTTTCAGATGATTTTTTAGATGCTCATTTATTTGCAATTACTATGTTACCATTGTGGTACAAATATGTGGGCTAATACTTGTTGATAGAAGAGCTGCCAAAGGATTCAACAACAATGAAAAGAAAATTATCATTAAATCATCACCATTCCAATTGATAGTTGGTTTACTATACAAAATTGGACCTAATGGGATTTTCTAGAGATGTGTGATGGAGGAAGTGAACCTCACATTGAAAAAGTTTCACAAGATATTGACAAGAGGGCATATGGGGTTAGATGCAACCACAAGGAAGGTGCTTTTGATGGGGTCGTAGTGGCCCACCCTCTATCATGATGGGAAGAAGTTTGTGTCTGAATGCAATACATACTAAAGATCTAGGAAGCCACTACAAAGGGACTTCATATCATTACATCCATCTCAAGCATAGGAGTTATTCAAGATATGGGGTCTTGATAATTTTTGGACCGTTGAAACCCAGTGATGGGAGATGCAAGTACATTATGGTATAAATAAAATATTTTACAAAGTAGGTGGAGGCAAGAGTATTAGCAGATAATTATGAAAAGATCACTACATGATTCTTATATGAACACATTATTATGAGATTCAAAGTGCTTCTTTAGTTAATGAATTATCATAGAGGATACTTTGTTAATGAGCTTATTCAAATGCTAATGATAGAGTTTAAAATATTTCATTCAATGTCAAGTGTGTATTACCTTGAGGTAAATGTATAGGAAAAAGCAACAAACAAGGTTTTGGTATCCATAATGTGCAAGATGTGTGGAATTAAAGATGTTGATTGAGAATAAAATTTACCATCAATTATATGGATATATAAATAATGTACAAATAGATGATAAAGTCTACACCATTCCAATTGATGTATGGATAAGAGAAAATTGCACCAATGGAGCTTCTAGTGCCAAGTCTAAAGGTGGTAGTGTAGAACCATCTTGGTAACTAGGAGAGCCTAGAAGAGAGGCTGACAACACTCATAAAACTAAACAAGAAGAGGTTTATGGCATAGTGGGCCATATATTTTACCCATTGTCATCAAAATCTATGGTACAACAAGCATATGAGAAAAATAAAGTTGAATATAGGTGACTTGGTGTTGAAATTAATGGCAAGCATAATATCAAACCAAGGAAGTTGATAGTGCAAAAGATACAAGTGACTTGGATGAACTACACTTGCAGAGCAACTAGCATGGTTGTATGAGGAGGAAACGACAAGCAAAGAAGAAGTGGACATGCAAATGGTAGTGAAGCAAGAAGAATGGGATCCTATACCCACTGAATGAAAAAGGGTGCATGTGCATGTCAAATTTTTAGATGTGGAGGAAGAATAAAAATAGAGTTCACTTGATGCTAGAAGCATGCAACAAATAGCCACAATGCATGTTGAACCTGAGGAATTGCTAGAACATGAGCCTTAGAGTGATAAATGTGAGTATAATAGAATGAGCTTGTTAGAATCTATAGGATATGCATATGAAAGAATGTTTGCTAAAATATAGAGAATGCATGAAAGAAGTGAGCAGATGAATATTTTTATAGGTGAACTACAAAGATAGCATGCACAATCATTATTGAGGTTGCAATAAGATGTTCAAAAAATTGACAAAAGAAGATTTTTTGGAGAGGGGATAAGTCCAAAAGAGACCCTAGGAGGAGTAATATAGATAAGCAAATTTTAGGAACTACTAATGACTATGTGATAAAAGTAACTCAACAAACATTACCAAGAGAAGTGACAAGAGTCGGCAACTTGGAGAACAATTCCAATAATGTGTCCCCAATAAGTTTGTGTCCTACGGAGAAGCACTAGAGTAATGCTAGTTTAGGCTTAGAATTCAAAATGAGAGGTAAACAAGGGACACCAAGGAGGCAATGATTTTTCCAACCAACAAGTAATGTTAATCCACTACTAAATATTATTTTGTAGGATATACCTTGGACACAAGATCAAAATATTGAAGACACTTCTAAGTACATAGAAGTAGTAGAAAGGGGGTGGATTATTAGAAGACAAAGTATTGATCAAAGGCATCCACCAAACATTTCAAATAGTTCCTTGGGGATTCTGAGTGGTCTATGAGGGCCTCCTAACAAATCAATTCATGTATATGAAATATTTCTTAGGTAGTTTATATGGGTTGTTAGAACCCCTAGATCATCTAAGATAGTCTAGTAAATGGATGAGGCCATTTGGCCTCTTTCTCGACCATTTGGGGGAAGAAATCTGCCCAATATGGCCCATAGGTGATCCAACTAGTAGGATGGACCATTTAGATCACCCACTAGTCGTCTGATACAGACAAAAGCTCCCAGATGGTCCTTGGATCATCTAGGCTTTCTAGAGTTCATTTAGGTAGACTACTCAAAGTACAGACTAACCTTAGAATTTCATAGGTATTAGTTCAACTACCCAAAAGGTAAGAACATATGGTAGGTAGGAACACCTAGAGAAAAGTGATATCAAGTCATCCAAAGAAGGGAAAGATGGGCTACCAAAAATAGAGTTGTTTATAGAAATAAAGCTAGACCCAAAAAGCTGAGTTGGAGAGGAGAGGTCAATCCTCCAAGGGAGGTCCCAAGTTCGAATCTCTACCCTACCAAAAATTTGAATTGGGTACCCAAAATCCAATTGATAATGTTGGTGCGGGCAGGGCAGGTGCAACCCTCGGGGGACTTGTAGAACCCCCAACCCACAAGGGGTTTTTCGCTTAAAAAAAAAAGTAAGGCAAAAATAAAAAAGGTAGATGAGATGAAGAGCTAGGTTGTATGGCCACCTAAGCCATATGAATCAAATAAATGATAGGCCAAATAGATAATATAATAGAACTAATCATCTAGGCCTGCATAGAAGGTTGTATGGGCCAATAAGCAGGTTTCCTAGGCTCTTGCACTGTTGAATTTCATAATAATTTCTAGAAATGAATGGAGTCAAACATTACCCAATATTGCTTATCAAAATAAATACACAACATATAAAAAACATAGTATATGATGGGGTGTCCATAGACACCAAAATATCTTCACTCAAAGAGAATCAAAATGTTGCTCAAATTGATGAAGAAATGATTTATGAGGACGAATATTTATACCCAATTATATATTGCCTTTGAATCAAGTTTATGATACTGGCCCTTGGAAATAAATTATTTAAAAATTACAAAAATAACTTTTTCAAGGCTTACATAGGCCCCAAGGGCAAACATAACAAAAACAATTGTGGCCTCAATAGAAGCTTAACCACCACATGTTTCAACACCCCCCTATGTTGAATAGGGGACATGAAGAGAGACCCTTATGTTGGATCCCTCCTTAAGGGACACTCTCCTACTCCAAGAAATCTCCCACATGCACACAAAGGTGACCTTGGGCATGATCTTGGACAAAATATCTATTGTCTATTATAAAGAAGGAACAAACACTAGATCTAACATCTCAAGAGCATGAAGCCATCATATAAATTGCATTTATATCTCAATGTGTGTTGTCCACTAATTAAACACAAAATTGTTGACAAGTTGAATAGTACTCTAACTATCACAAAAAAGAGTAACTAGAGAGCTCTCATGAATGCTAATCTCCTCCAAAATCATCAACACTCACCTAAGATTATTGGCTACCTCATTGGTAGCATGATATTTAGCCTCTATAGAAGACTAAAATATGGAAAATTGACTTTTGAAACACCATGAAACCAAGTTGGATTCAAAGTAGAACACAAAGCCTATGGTGGACCATCACTCATCCAAATATCCTACCCAATTAGCATCTAAAAAACTTGTCAAAATTTGAGGAGAACCAATAGAGTAATAAATGTCCATCTAATGTATCTAAGAATTTGCTTGATTGTTGTATAGTTATTTGGAATGGTAGTTAACAAGAAAGGCTATATCTGGCCTAGGGTAAGATAAATAAGACCTCCTACAAGAGATAAATATAGTGTAACATCAAAAAAAGGTGTATTACAACCAACCCATAACTTTAAACCTTAAACAAAGGAGGTCCTAGAAAGCTTACACTTCTCCACATTGAACCACTAAAAGAAGATCTAGAACATATTTGAGTTAAGAAATAGTAATGTCAAGAATCCGATTGATCAATTTAGATTAAAAAAAATAGTGCAAGATACATAAATATATCACCTCAAAAGTGGAACGAAATAATGACTTCATCTCCTAAATCAAAGTAGTGGAGCTACTAGTGATAGCAAGGTCATCAACATACATCACAATCAGTATAATCTCCTAATTATAATATTTAATGTAAACATAATGCTCAACCTCACTTCACTAAAGTCCACAACTGATGAAGAAATAATGTATTTTATCATACCAATCCTAAGGATCCTACTTAAGACCATTCAAATATTGGGTAAAGAGACATACCAATGAAGTAGGGACCTCTAGCTCAAAACTAGGTGGCTACTACATGTAAATAATCTTCTAATATTCTCTATGGAGAAAGAAACTATTCACATCCATCTAATGCACCTTCCATCCATATGAAGTTTTAATGGAAATTATCATTCTGACCAATTCCATCCTGGTTATAGGTCCAAATGTCTTAAAGTAGTCCACTTTCTTTTGTTTAGAGAATCCCTTGACAACAAGGCATACCTTGTGCTATTCAACCTGGCCATCTAGTGTGTACTTGGTCTTGGAGACCCACTTATACCCCACAAAATTCTTCACTACTATAATAGGAACCAACTTCCATGTTCTATTTTTCATTAATGCCTCATATTCTATGACTATGGCATCTTCCCATTTAGGCTTCCCCTTAGCCTAGGAGTAGGTGATATAGGATACTGTGAATTGGATATCTTCAAATCTTGGGAAGGAGATTTGTTATGCTACTCAAGAGACATAATGGGTTATAGTGTCTTAACCCACTTGGGGGTAGGATGTTAATAAGAAGCATGAATATCTTGCACCATCTTAACATCAAAAACTAAAACAAAAGAACCCAAATCATCACCACTCACCTAATCATGCACAAGTAGAGTATTCTAAATTGAATCACCTTGATCATCTTATCTTGCTCTAGTGAGAGTGGATACTGCCTAAGAGACCATGCATGGAGTCAAATAAATAGGCAATGAACAACCACTAGAAGAAAAAGATGCTCTTATAGGAATAAATCCAGTCAAAATATCTAAAGAACCTACTGGAGTTAGAATAGGCATAGAATCAAAGGAACCAAAAGCTAAAATATTAAGAGGGGGAATGGAAGGAGTACCTAGAAGCACCTCATCAAATTTGACCTATATATTAATCAACACCTCACACCTCTTAGGACCATGGATATCATATGACTTTGAGATATCAAAATATCCCATAAATATACACTTATGGCTCTTAGGTACCTCCTTTTTTCTAAATATCCTTGGATATGTGATCCCATGTTGAAGTCCCAAATATTCAAGATATAGACACATCTAGTTTATCCCCTATAAATTTCTTAAGATATTTCATCTCTTGAATAGCCCTAGTAGGTACCCTATTGATGATATACCTTGCACAAGTGATTACCTCATCCTAAAACCTATGATCTAGTCCCCTAGCATGAATCATACGACAAGCCATCTCCATGATTATCCTAATTTTTATTTTTGCTACATCATTCTATACAAGAGTGTAATGAAAAATCCCCTATTATGCTATTCTATGAGTGGCCAAAATATTATGCAAATCATGAATAACATATCCAACACCCCCATCTGGGCTTAGACACTTGATATTTCTATCTAACTAGTTTTCAACAAGAGCCTTGAAAGTTTTGAATCTCTTAAACACTTCATCCTTGGTATGAATGGTATATACCCACATATATTTAGAAAATTTATAAATGAAAAGTACTTGTTTCTTAAAATATGTGTACAAATAGTTCCATAGATATCACTATGAATGATCTCCAAAGGGTGAGATGCCCTCCTGGAAACTCCTTTTGGAAAGGTTTGTAGCATAATGATGAGGTTTTCCAATAATGAGATAGCTAAAGTGACAAGGTTTAAGGTCCAACATGTCTATAGTCAAAAATATAGAATAATATCATCATCATCTACTCATATGGAAACACACGCACATGATGATATATTAGATCTTAGCCTTTAGTCAATATGATGGCATGCACCTGAAAGCATCCTCTAGATGGCATAACAGTTTTACATCAACATGATGGCATGAGGACACCCATATGATGACATGATAGCATGATCTCCAGATAATAACTACACTCCAATGAGATGATGATTATCCTTATAAATGTTCATTGACATCATCTAATGACATCCACACTCCTTGACTATGACCTACAACTAGTAAAATTTGACTATGTCTTCCAACCTGCAACCAACTATCTTGACAATGCACAATCTAATAATCTAGTAAATTGATATCAAAATATAGGCATCCAACACATGAATGGAGAATGATTTTGTATTGATAATATGCTAATATGGCATTTATAGATTACAACATTGATACTCAGACTCACAATATGCTCTATCAAAAACTATGGTTTCTCTATATCATCATATGCTCATGCTAGATGTATACATCCATATGATATGCATATGCATATTATAACATATGTAAAAATTAAGGGGGGTCTTCTTATAGTGTAGTCATGGTCATTGTTGGCAATGGTTTCTAGCACAAGTGGCACATAGCTACTTACCCCTTTCCTACATACCTGGTACATAACACCAAATTTATAATATATGAAATATTTATGTGCTTGACTTATGATGGTTATTACATGTGTTCTATTTCAATTACATTTACATTTCATTGATATTAACTAGCCATTTATTTTAGACCAAAACTTAGTGCCTAAACATTACAACACTTTTTTAGACTTTACTTCTATATTTGCTTATGTCTAGAACCAATGTCTATATATGTCCTTCCCTTTTAATTGGTCAATGTCCTCATTGACTTCCCTCTCTTCTCAAGTGGGGTTGAACTTAGCTATTACATTTATGGAATAGGTACTCCTCATTATACAATCTATAGATTCAATGCCTCCTTGTCCTTGAGTATCTTGGTGTAATTGAATATTTGGCCCACTCTAGATTATAATGGTTGGTTTTATGTTCCATTTCTACCAAATTTATCAATAGTTCATCCTTCCTTCTTGTGAAGGCTTCATTTACAATTCCCTACATCATAGTTGTAAGTTGTTCATCCCTTTCAGCAATCAACTAATATTTGTGCTCCAACTCCTTGGTCTTCACTTCCAACAACTACTCTTTGATTGAGCACTCAAATTTTAGTTGTGTTATTATTTCATCCTATTCCTCTTTGGATTTGGTATTTTCTTCAAACTTAGACTTTTTCTTAACCTCCTTGGTCTTTTCCTCAACCTCCTGTTTCAATTTGACTAGTCTTACTTCGACTTCCTCACTCACCTACCAAAGTTTGAATTTTATTGTCTGTAATTGGCTAGCTTTGTTGTCTGCAATTTGACTATGAATATTCTCAATACATGTAGTTAACCATCACACCAAGTAGACCAAAAATTTTATCATGGCATAGGTTGGTACTAACTCTGGTGCCAATTCCATGTACTGAATATATGTTTCAATTGGTGGTAAAATTACACTATGACTTCCATTAATATAAATATGGATTGTCCTTCGATACAGTGTTTTAGTACCTTCTAGAAATTCTTGCACCCCAATCATGGTTCTAATATTGCTAGTATCTAACTTTCAAGGTTGCATTTGATGAGTGCTAACAAGTCTCATCATCCATTCTTCATCATGGATCTATTTCACTAACTTGTCCAACTCATTCTCTATCATCAACTACCATTTTCTCCACTACCCCACACAACCCACTTTAAAATCCATTCTCAATTTGTCAATGACTCCAAATAACTTCAACAAGAATCTACCTATGCATTAATGTGCTCCCCCAACTCTAGTAGTTTCTTAAAGTTTAACACTTCTATCAACACATGATCACTCAAGTCATTATTCGTGTCATCATTTGTGGTTGTCTCCACCACATTCTCTCCTCCTTATCCCAATAGATTGATGGGTTTCTTAGTTGCTTTGCCCTTTATTACTAGTTTTTTGGTTATAGAAGCCAACTGCTCCATCCTTCAGTTAATTCCTACTCTCTTAATAAATATATACTTTTTTGAGGGTTCACTATCATCTAATTTTGGTTTAGGTGGTTGTGTTGGAACTATATCCTCCTTTGTTGGTTTTTTTCATTTTTTTGGTATTTTATTTGGCTTAGTTTATTTCCTTGACCATGCCTCTTCTACCAGAGAAGTAATTTCAAAGTGTATCTCCCCTTACACTGGATATGATGCACTTGGATCAAGTTTCTAAGACTTTTTCAAAAATTTAGGTGCTCTAGCTTGTACATATCCCATTACATCCAATAATTCATAGATATCCCTATCCATAGGCACAATATTTGGAAAATATAGTTCTTATTGTTCCTCTTATTGAACCTCCATCTCAGGATGTTGTTCAACTGCAACTTCCTCTCCAGCCTCTTGTTGCACTATTCCTTTCTATTTGCCTTCCATAATATGCTTCATCCTACGACTTGCATCCATTGTGGCCTATTGTGGGGGTTGAGGTTGCTCTTCCAATTCCAACCTCTTGTGCTTCTTCTACTTTTGGCCTGACTCTAGCCTTGATAGTGGCACATCCTTTGAATCTTCACTAGATAAATCATCTAGCAAATTCCTCCTCAATATCTTCTTTGTTCTTAATATTTTTGTCAAATTGCCTTCCTTCATCTACGGTTTTGCATCCATCCACCCTAAAATGGTTGGTTCCAACTCTGGTAAATCTCTAGGATGATCCAATCCTGATATATGCACCTTTGCCTATGTCACATCATTCAACGATAAGCCAATGGCATGAAATACCATTGAAAATTTCTTCGTACTCTACATTAAAAAAGTCTTAATGTGGTATGAGAGGTAGGATGCCCAATCATAGGCTTTACCAACTACTACCCCTTGCATATACAATATGAACCATATGGGTAACTCTAAAGCTCTCTTCTCTTCAATCAATCTCACCATTATGACATTCATAGCACATTGTAGCTCTTTGTCCCTCATTTACTATTTCTTGACTCTTTAGCTCCTATGCAACATTAATTTATGCACTTCACCTGGGGTGAGATCTGTTACTTCATGATAAATTGTCTACTCCACTTGGAATCCACTAAATCTTTCACCATCGCTATTCCTTGATTTGACAACTAAAATGTTCTCCTAAAATTACCTGCTAAAAAGACAACAATCAACTCTCGATCACCCACTCACACTTTATTGGAATTTTTTTGCAGATTATATATCTCCAACATTTGCAATAGATAATACTTAAAAATTCTTTGTCAAAATATAGGACCTAAAAAATGAAGTTAACTCTTGCATTCTGCAACCTAGTTCGTAACAGATGCTTCTTTGGAGCCTTCTCCCACCATGTCCGATAGTATTCTCTTATTGAGTGTACCCAAGTGATATCTTTTTGAGGTACCTTCTCCTTTTCTTTATTTTTCTCTATCTCTTGGTTTCTATCATCCCTCTCCCTATATTTTGTATTACTAGCACTTTCCCTCTATTATATTTGCCTTCCACTACCTCTCCTCATATCTGATCCATAGTCTCTCTTACTTTCCCTTGAGCATACTCTATGAAAATTCTTTGCTCATACTTTTGATATTGGATCATGTGGAGCTCTTATCTATTACTCCACTTATTATCTCAGATATATTTGGCCTTCTCTACATCTTAGCAACTTTTCTTCCCCTTGCTTGATAATATTTTCTTATACTACGCACCTTTCAAACAATAGTTTCTCAAATGACGTGTTCTCAATTGGCAACTTTCCCAAACATCATGCTTTCTTGGTTGTAATCCTTTCAAGTGGTAAGCTTTAGACAACATTGCTTTTAACTACAACTCAAACAACAAGCTTTAGATATCACTTCCTCTTAATATAGCTTAGACTATACTATGGCTCTAGATGACGTTGCTTTCAATAGTGAATTTTATGACTACAACTTTCTTTAACTGTACTCCTAGATGGAACTATCTTTGTGTGATAAACTAGTATGGTGATGGTTTTTTAATCATTTATCTGACTTCATACGAACCTTTCACCCTTATGTATGGTAATATTGTATGCCCTTATTTCCAAGCATAGCCACCTACCCCCTTTTTGTTTTTGGGGGGGGGGGGGGGGGGGGGGGGGGGGGGGGGGGGGGGGGGGGGGGGGGGGGGGGGGGGGGGGGGGGGGGGGGGGGGGGGTTTGCCATCATTGGTTCAACCACTTTACCTTCATCTGGGAACCCTTGTCTCTATACTTTGCTTCTACAATAACCATATTTTGCTTCAACGATGTCGTTGTCTACTTCATCAATGTCATCCTCTACTTAAGCAATATTGATATTCTTCTACATATTTCTTCTACATTGTATCATGTGCCTACAATCCCTTTTGGATCCTCCTCTCTATAGATTGATTGATTTCTAATATGCTATGCCCCCCAAATTACCTCTATTTATAATCGTTGAAGTTGTTTGTCACTCTAGTTGTGTAATTGGCATTTCATTCAATCTAAACTATCATATGATCACCACCGTGACTCCCTACATGTGAGTGATGGTGTTTTTCCCACTCTCTTTGTGTTTTTGTCATTTTTAGTTTTTTATATTTTTTATTATTTTCAAAATTTCAAATTTTTACTACTTTACATATGATGACATCCATGTGTCATGTACAATCTATACAATGATTCAGACTTGAATCTCTATTGTGCCTTTCATTGATGGAACACACACATTTTCCCTCTAATGGTGATTTCCCTCTTACTTTGTCTTATGATTGTGGGTTCCTTCCATCTATCCCTTCTCCATGATGATATTCAATTTGGGATTCTTCCTTATGATGTCTTTCTTCCCGATTCATTTCCTGATGGTGCCCTACCATCTAATGACCTTCCTAATGGCACTCTGTCAGGTTATCATCCTGTTGATGGTGTTCTTCTATCATGTTGACCTGTAGACTACAACCTATCATCTTGTCAGCCTGCAAATTACACTCTATCATCCTATCATTCTATAGATTGCACCCTACCATCCTGGCCACTTGTTGATGGCACTCAAGAACTTACCTTAGTTGGCTACCAATTGTTTGTTTGGCTAGAATTATGGGATAGCCCATTCTTCATAATGCTTTCCTATTTTGTTGGATTATTTCTTGTCTTATCTAATTTCATTCTCTCATAGTCTTGTTTTATCTTTATTGTCTTCCTCATGATAGTTCTCTTCTATTATTTCAATCGAGCAAACCTCCATAATGTAGGACTGCCTATTTCCAACTCTAGTTGTTTAGGTTTCATATAAGTCCTCGATAATCTATTATGACATCTTTGGTTTTGATGTGGGATAGGAGGTAGTCTTGATGGGCCAACCTGATGGTCACACGAAAGTTGGTTGTTTCATATTTGATCAAAGAATGGTCCTTGTGGTCTATATTGTCAACCCTATAGCCTAGGGGTAGTAGGAGGGAAAATTATTTTCCTCAAGCTATTAGGAGGGAGGTCAACCAAACTCCTCCCTTGGTTTGATAACCTTAGACCACTAAGAAGACCTGACGATCTCCCAAAGTTTCCTAACTTACCTCATTCTTATTCTATTGGAGTACCTAATACTCCTTACAAAGTGTTAGGTTCACCTTTTCCTTCAACAATGGGTGTTGGTGTATCTTCTAGTATTCTTCTAGTTCATCTTCCCTCCTCAAAATCATCTTGGGTATCCCTTATTTCTTCTACTTGGGAAATTGGTTGAATTGTTGCCAAGTTCCTCCTGTATATCCTCATCAATAGTGATATTGAACTACTACTACTAGTATTGTTTATATTAATTACATACGAGCTCATGGAGGAACTACTTGAGCTTATGGAGAATAAACTACTACTTTCTTTTTGCCTACCTTCCCCTTCCTAGGATGAAGGTACTTCATGGACATCTCTCCACAATACATATTTTGCTTGTTATCTTGACAAAATTTGTTGTTCAGGATCATTTATCTCATCCTATATATGTGTTTCTCTTTCTTCATCCTTATTAGGTGCAAATTTATTTCTCTAACTACACTCACCAACCTCTTACACAATATTCTTCCTTTCATCATGGATTTCCTCCTCTTTTACATGGATGCAATAATGGGGTAAGAACACCTCATAGTCCTCCATATGCTAATAAAAGATTCCATTGTCATAGTATTCCTCTGTCCTCTATGTAATCCTAAAGTTCCAAAACTTCTTTCTCGTTCGTCTCATATCCACTATATTCCTTTGACAACAAATTTCTCGATTTGTCAGATATTGCAATGTCCTAGATCATGGATTTATTCTCTAGATTTGTCATATATTTGTGTTGGCCCTTCTTAAATGTGAGGCACTCCTCCAAATTGTGGTTCAACTTTTCCATTCATAGCCATCCACATCCCAAAAATGTATCATAATTTGGTTTTTGCGTTGCAATCACAACAAAGTCCATGATGAAATATTGATCACCAATCTTCACTTTTTGACTTGTCAATACACCTTCCATTTCTATGTCATATTGATATGCACCATACAACCAAAATTTTGGAGACCACAAGAATGATGCTCCAATATCTTTCCAAGTCTTATCTAGCATTACATTTACACTAGACATTCCATCTATGATTACCTATGTCAACTTGTGATCCAATAGCCCCATGTAGATCAATGCTAAGTTCTTGCCCACTTTAATCATCAACAATATGGGATTGATGTATTGATCCTTCTTTATCGCTGCCACCTCTTGAATTCTCGACTCCATTATCATCTCTGTGCATGTAATATCTCCTTCCTTCACATAAATCTCAAGTATCATGCCAAGTAAACTGGACACCTTCTCTTCAACTATCATGTTCAATATTTGTGCCACCAACCACTCCGTTGATGATTGTATTTTCGAAACTTCTTTTGCAAGAATTTTTTTTCTTCAATGTCTTTTCGTGGAGTAGTCTATCTTGTTTTTTCTTCTTCATTTCTTTTTCAATCAAGTAATGTGTTTTCTACCACTGCTCCTCCTTGGAAGCATTTGGGTATTGCTCAGTATTCTTCACTTGAGCTCTTGTTACTACCAGCACATGCTTCTTTTTATCCTATTGTCTTACTAAAGGTTCTATGTTAATCAATTTGAAATTTTGAGTTTGACTAGAACTCACTTTTTTTGGGTAATTCATCTCCTTGTGATTGTCTGGACTGTGCCACTACACGTGTCATATTATTTTCATTTGACCCTCTTACTTGTGGGTTTAGAATTTTTTTATAAAGTGTCCCCACTCTTGGAAATTTTTGCACTAAATGATTGGCCTATAGTATGAATCATATTGTAATAGAATCTAACCACCTTGTCGATTACCTTGTTGGAATATTCCTCCATCACAATTATTTCTATAACCTCCACTAGTCGCATCTTATCTATTCTTTGAATTATTTGGCTTCTCTTGTTCTTTCAGTATCATCATTGTTTGATGCCTTGCACTTCTTAAGTTAAATGGATAGTCTCCTACAACATGTCCCAACACCTCACATATATTACAATATGCATTCTTCAAACAATATATGTTTGTGTGCCTTTCTAATTTACAATCTAATGACCACATATATTTCTTTTCTTTCCTCTTCTCACATCTCACTTTGTTGATCATTCTCTTAAAGTCCTTCATTGACTAAATGGAGACATGCAACTCCTCTTTGTCACTGTTTGAATAATCATTTCTAAAGTGACTTAACCCAACTATCATTTGTTTGGCTTCACTTTCAAAGTTTCTCACCCTCTCATAAGCTTTTTTGTATATCAAGGATAAAATTATCTTCATTTTCTTTTTATATCTTAGTAATAGTCCATCAATGAACCATATCTTTAGCATTTCAATCACTAGTTGCATCTCCATCTTATCCATGAGTTGATTTAATTGTTGATTATAGGACTTCATGTCCTTATCCTTCTTTAATCTAGTGGAATAAATTTTTGTTATAATTTTTTTATCATCCCTCAAAGGCCTAAATCCCTTCTTAAATTCATCCACTAAATCATCCCATATCGTGAAATGTTTTGTCTCTTCTCACTTCAAATGTCAATCAATTACGATTCCTAAGGGTCTTCTTGCCCTTCTCCTATAAAATATGGACATTTTTGTTTTCCTACCTAGTTTGCAATATTTTCCATTGGTGGTGGATTTTCTTCTCTTGATTTGTCTCCACTCAATTATTGCTCAGACAACACTTCCTCTCTATGTGCTTCTGTTCATTGTAGGTCTTCACTTGGAGCCTTTTTTCTTCACACTTTCTTGACTCTCGATGCTTCTTCACCTTTTGGGTTTCCTTGAAATAACATCTAACTAACTCTAGTGCACCTTTGCTTTGAGAACTCTTTTGTGAATATACAAATTATGTATCTATCATACTTGCATAAGCACTCACGTGTAGTTGCTATGGTGCCTAGCTCCCATCCTTCGCACCCCTTGGAAAACTCCTCCCTACTTGCTTCGATGTTAGCATCCACTCATTGTCTCCTCATGCATGCTCCATGTTGGCATCTTGTCTTACATGAATGTTTTCTTTAGTTGTTTGATGCAATTCCATTTGCATGTTGTCTTCTATTTTTAATAACATCTACAACCTTTTACTCTTATCACTAAATTTATCCTCCTCTTGAGGATTCCAAACACGTTCCATCTTTGGTTGCTCAAGTTTTGTCCTTGATTGTAGTCCACGGTTGACAATTCTTATACTTCTTCTCACAAGTTGCTTTGGAGATCTCCCATGGTTTCATCTCCTACATTTATGCAACCAAGAATCTGTCATCCACATCTTTACTCTTCATGCATGCTAAACTCAAACTTTCCAATGACAACATCAATGAACAAGCTAACCCATACTTCAATTAGAAAATGACACCAAATGTAGCATAATGGTGAGGTTTCCCAACAATAAGATAGAGTGGTAGGGTTTAAAGGCCAACACATCTGGAGTCAGCACTCGAGAACAAGGTCATCATTATCATCTTCTTATATGGAAACACACACACATGAAAACAAATTGAACTTTAGCCTTTAGTCGATATGATGACATGCACCTGACAACCTCCTCCATATAACACTTATAATTCCACATCAACATGATGGCATGATGACACCCACGTAATGGCATGTGGATTAATATCCATACGACTTCTCTAGATAGTAATTGCACTCCATAAAAATGTGTCATGTGTTGCCTTGAAGTGCATGCCACTCCAATGCCCAAAAATTGTTGTGTCAGCCTACATCACCATCCTAGAATACCTACCACATCATTTGTATGGACTACCACCTCAAATGTCACATGTCATCTTAGCATTTATGCAGCTACAACTCAATTATATGGACCACCATGTGTTGCCTTAGTATGCATTCCACATATCACCTCAAGATGTATGCACTTGCAAACATAGTTATACAAAATATCATGTGTCACCTCTAGATGCATGCACCTACCAGCTTGGTTGTATAGACTACCATGTATTGCCTTGGGATTCATTCCACTTCATCACCCAAAATATAGGTCATATCATCAACCACATCATCAATTGGTGTCACATCATTATTCTATGCCATGTCATCATGTGTGTAGGTGTCAAATAGGCATCTACTTATGTCATCATCCAAAATGCTAGGGGATTCGAACACAGAGCCTCCCCTCATGAAATGTATTAACCTCCAACACCCTAAACATCCTTCCAATTGCTTGTCTTGGGAGGGAGAATAGAAAAAGTATCATAAGAACCCTCAAAATACACACGCATACATTTTTCTCACCTACTTGACTCCAGCACATGTCACGATGATGCAAGCATGCCCAACAACATTCTTTCCCACCACGAAGATAGAATATTCCCTGTTTCCAATTCAATTTTTCAAAAAATAGAGGGAATTTAGCAAAAATTTCAAGTGTGAATTTGGAGTACCTTAAGGAAAAATGGCAAAAGTGTTGAATTTTGACCCCCATAAAATTTCACAAGGAATCCAAAAAAAACTGACAATTCATTTGTATCTATTATGGTTTTCCCTACACAACCATTTTGTCAAACGTAACCAATCAAGTCTCCTCTCATGCCTATGCGGAAAAAATTTTACTAAACCATTTTTGCAACTTTATCATGTGGCTCAAAGGTCTTTGCTAAGGACAAAAGCCTACCCATGACTTCTCTAGCACTAGGGATTTGTCTAAAAAATTTAGCCTCTTATTTTCATATTTCATGATAGACAAGCAGTTTCTCCTCTCATCAATGTTGCTATTGGTCATCAAAAATCGAAAGAGAAAAGAAAATAATTTTTTTCCAAAACTTTGTAAAAGACGAATGAGGTTTTCAAAAAACCTCAAAAAACTCAATCCTAAAACTAGGGCATCCATCTAGTCAAAAATATAACAAGCAATATTAAGTGCCAATAAGAAGAAAAATTTCACCTATCAGTAAATATGTCTCTTGGATAAAATCTATTGATTCCAACGAGATCCTCATAATCCAAGTCCATTAATATTGTTACAATTTTATATTCAAAAAGAAACTTCTGTGTAAGCCCCTAAAAAATCTTCCTCAAGAGAATTTGAAAGTAAAATCTATCACTAACAAAAGCAAACGAATAATGAATATTTTTGCCAACTTTGATACCATGTCAAATTTCACAGTAGTTTCCAAAAATAAATGGAATCAAACTTAACCAATATTTCTTATCAAAAGAAATACAAAGCATATAAAAAACATAATATATTATGGGGTGTTTGTAGACACCAAAATATCTTCATTCAAAGAAAATAAAAATTACACTCAAACTAATGAAGAAATGATCATTGGGGAAGGGTATTTGTATCCAATTACAAGTTGCCTTTAGGTCAAGTTTATGAGATCAACCTTCAAGAATAAAATATTAAAAATTAAAAAAATAAATAAATTCAAGTTTTACCTTAGCCCAAATGGAAAACATAACAAAAAATCAATTGTGGCCTCAAGAGAAGCTTAACCACCATATGTTTCAACATGATCCACACAAATGAACAAGGGGATAGGTTGCCTAGACAATGAGGTAGGTTATTCTATCACTTGTGTTGTTGTTTAGACCAAAAACAAATAAATATTTGGACATATGTGTGCATGCTTTTCCAGTAGACCCGCCATGCACAAGATTTAAGAATCCAAGCAAACAAAAAAGACAAAGAATATGCATAACGATTGGTTACATATAAATCAATTATGGAAGGTAAATTGGTAGTTAAGGGGGAGTTGTTGCATGAAGTCAAGTGTTCCCTTACCTCTTTTATCTTATAAATAGGTGCCAAGAGCCTTCAATTATCCATTAAAGCACTTAGAACCAAAGGGAAGGAACAAGGAGGAGCATAAGGGGAACGTCCTTGGTAGCAAGTTCTGCAAAAAATAGGGCACAACTTCAAATACATATGGAGTGAAGAGAAGATAAACCAAAACCAACCGACCATTTAGAATTGTGAGCAGAAGGTGAAGAAGCATTTTTCCACAAAGGAGGAAGCTACATGGGAGAAATCAAACAAAGGTATGTTCTAGGAAGGATTTTGTTGAAAATCCCTTCTCTTTGTTTGCAAATTGTATTCTCTATGCAAGTGGAAAGTATTCAACAAAAAGAAGTCTTGGCTAGAATAAAAATAAAGAAGAGACTAGAAAACCTTCCATAAATGGAGGAAGAAACCAAATGAATGTAGGAGGTGGTCATATAGTTGTGCAAAAAAACTTTAACTATTTTATAGGTCAGTCATATAGCAAGCTATCTAGAAGTGCAAAAATTAGTTGTGTTGAGACGTAAGGACAATCTAGGGTAAGGTTGAATGGACGAAAAGAACAAAGGCCATTTAGATACATGTTCATCCAAGAGCAAACTATAGAGGCTAGGTCCTCTAGGGGCATACCTTCTAGAGGCAAGTTGTCAAAAAGACATTCAATAGGAGAAGTTGGGTCATCTAGAATTGGACCATCAATAGTCAAGATATTTGGACTATCAAAATCATTTGGATAGTTGCAAGGAAAGACATGCAAATTTAGAAAGCAAGCAACACAAAGTGCGAACATGTCATGTGAAGTTGCAATTAGAAGCCAACTAAATCAAAAAATGGTTGGGGTAGTTGATAGTAACTGCTATGGGAGGAATTAAAAATCTGAAGCTAAGGAAGCAAACTATGGAGAGAATGCAACGAGAACCAAATATTGTTGAGCGAATAGAGTGAGTGGAGTTGAGGATTCCTCCAAGATTTGTGCCAAAAGCAGTGTTGCAACAAGGACCTAGAACTTATGGAGGAGTCAGCACTAGCATTGTGAAAATTCATGAGGATTACATATGCAACATAGTAGAAAGTTAGAAATATGGATACCAAATGGGAGGGGATGCAACAACATGGAGGAGGCCAATATATATTGTTAGCTTTTGATGCCACATACATTGGGAGATACCAATCACAAGATGTAGAAAGAAATAAAATAGATCTACAAGATGAGTGAAATATGCTATAAATAGAAATGACGGAAATATTACAATAGTAGCAATAGAGAAAATGGGTACTCCATACAATATGTTACTACTCCATGAGGGAGTTGTGAGCTTATAGCTTACACACACTAACCTACTACCTATCTACCACACACAGTGATGCTCCTCTATGATTTTGTATGATTGCTACTCTAATGTTGCATCTATGGCCATTATATAGGAAGATAAGTTCCTTGGCCAACACTCTATCTAGTTGTACAAGTGGAAACCTTGCACATTACATCTTGCACATTGACACTTGTGCATTTATTACATTGCATGAAGTAACTAGATAACTTCCCCCTAAAGTAACCTAATGTTCTATGTACCAAGGAAGGTACATTTACATGACCCAAATAATGTAATATGCTCTATTTCCATGTATTACAATATTTGGGTATTGAAGACTTTAGTCTTCAATGTGGATCTTCTTCCATATGATAGCTTTGAATTGGATATTCATCTTTGAAATGATCTTTGGCTTCTTTAGTAGATGCTTCAGTCTTCAAATGATGCAAAAATAGGCTGAAGTTGTAGACCCTTCTTTTAGTTCACCTTTCACTGAATTCCTCCTTCATTGATCTCCTTGCAGGTATCTTGGTTTTGTCTTCATGATGACATGTTTTCTTTTAATATGTATTTTCTTTCTTTTCCTTCTTCTTCTTATTTTCTAGTTTTGCAATGGTGTTGATGGAGTTTTTGCTTCATGACAAGTTAGTGCATCATCACAATAATAATATTCCTTTTTTTTGTTATCTTGTTTCTTGTGTTGATTGAGTACAAACACAATTAGAGATAGATACACCATCAAACATTCTTCTGGTGAGAATATAACCAATCCTTGTGAATTCCACCATGTTATGAAAAGGATATCATGAAATTAGCTGATCAAGGTTGTAAAGATACCTTCTTTAGCTTCTTTAAGAAATAGGAATAAATTTTCTTTGTCACTAGAGGATAGATACTCGTATCCTTCTAGAGTATCTATTAAGTTTTGAGAGTAGTATTCTACTTCATGAAATAATTATTCATTATTGAAGGTATTTCTCAAGATATTATCCATTGATAGATATGATCCTTGATAAAAGTATATAAGCTTGGTTTGATAAAACCTATATTGATCCTTGATCCTTGTGGGCTTCCTTATGTCTCCCTAGTAATGAGAATGAGTATTCTTAAGGATTTTTAGGTTTTGTAGATAACTTATATATTGCTAATGGATTTGCAACTTGATAAACAATAGAATATGATATTACCAAGTTTAGTAGAATGCCTTATGACTCCCTAGTATATTTTGGACAAGATATAAAGTGCTTTTGAGAGATATAGTTCAATCTTGGTTGATTTTGTAAAGTTATAAAAAATGCTAAAATCAACTTCTATTGTCCTTATTGCTCCTATTGAACTAAGCACTTTTTCTAGATTTCAAGAGGTTTTAATGTTGGATATTTTGTCTCTATTTGAGAGGATTTGAGACAAGTAAATATTATAATTTCCAACTTTTATATGATATTGATAAACCTCTTATAATGGCCCTTTGAAATTTGATTTCAATTTTTCTAATTTCCAATAAATCAATTTGTAGTAGTAGACCTTATGACTCCCAACTTTGGAAAATTAGAAAAAATAATAATATTTGCAAAATATTTAAATGATTCAACCTAAGTAGAAGGCCTTATATCTCCTAGGTTAATTTGCAAATAATATTCTGATTTTTAGGTAAGTTATCTCCTATGTCTTTGCTTTCTCAACCTTAAAAATATAACCTTATATCTCCAATGTTTGAAAGCAATATTAATGAGATATTTTTCTTACCTTAGCCCTCTTGACTTCACACTTGGATGGCACTAATTTTGACTAAAATATGATAGTCCTCTATGTACCCTATCTGCGATGCTTGATTTGATGAGGCTGAGTAAACAAGTGTGGTATGGTTGTCGGGCTTCTTCGTTGATGCTTGGAGAGTAGATGCTAGCCCTTTCAATGGAGTCTTTAATGCTCCTATGCTCTCCTTCTTCCACGTTGTGGATTGACTGGACTACGCTTGTTATTCACACACTTTGTGGACATTGGACGTGAATTGTTATCCCTTCGCTCTCTATGCTGCATATATGGGCAATATTTGGTGGACAAGTGGCACTCAAATAGCTTAGTAATGCTACCTCCTCTTCTTGTAATATTGCTTCATCATTCGGGCAGTATTTGGCAGACAAGTGGCACTCAAATAACTTAGTAACGCTACCTACTCTTCTTGTAACATTGCTCTACCAATCGTAATGTATCCTTCTTGCTTGAGCGCTCTCAACGTTCATCTCTTGATCGTTAAAAAAATGATAGCCGTGAGGGAATAATGTGCCAAGTGGCACTCAACCTTTTTGCATGGAGTTTCCTACGTAACACCTCCAAGAAGGAGATTATAACTCCTTTGAATGTCTTTCTCCTTAGCTTGTATCAATTTCTTGAAGAGCAAGCAATGTATTTTGTTTTATAGGTAATATGTGAGCCACCTTGGATATTTGGATTAGGATGAGGTAACTTTCTTGCTACCCTTTGATAATGCTATTCCCAACATAGAATCTACTTTCCTATTGTGCACTTATCCCTACGTTGTGCTCCCTATTCACGATGATAGAGGTGAAGCTTGATGCTTTTGAATGTTGAAATGTGCTCTATATTTTACTTTATGTAGATAGCTTCTTCTACCTTGCTATGATTTACGTAGACCTTCATGATAGATTTCCTTTGGCTCCTTTAGCTTACGTAAATAGCCTTTGAAAGGCTTGTTGTAATTTACATAAAACTTTCTTTGTCTACAGGTTCAATCTTGGAGAGAATGCCCTTTCGGTGATGGAGAATGCTTGATATTTTGGCCCTTCCTTTGGCCTTTCCTTTGGCTTATTTTTCCCTATACCTATTGTGCCTATTGTGGCACCTTTAAATCTGCTCCTTTACCTGCATTTTATGTATTGTAGAAGTGCAACACCATGTAACCTTTACATGTATATAGAATCCTTTTATTGCACCTTTTCCTTGCACTCTTTTGCAGGTCTAAAATTCTTATTTTTGTAGCATATTGATGAGTGCAAAATGAGGGTTTTAAGGATGTCTCTTTGGCTAGACTCCTTACTCTTTTTGCTTGGATGATTGATGGTGAATCCAAGCCTTGTAAATACATAAGTTTTCTTTTAGTTGCACTAACCCTTAGTGCTTTGGATTTGAGACTCACCAAGTCTCAATATTAGAAGCTTCTTTTTTGTTAGATTTTTTCTTTTTCCTTTGCTTGTACTAACCAATTTTGGTGGCTTCTATTGGCCACTATGAGTTGTAGGTTTTTGTGCTTTAAAAAGTGTCTTTAGACACTTGATCCAAACTAGATTTTGTAGCCTTTATTTCAAAGAACAAAATTAATTTCTTTTGAGAGTAATAATAGTGCAAATAAATCTAACAAATTCTACTTTTAATGCACTAACAGATTACACCTTATCACTCCAATCTACTCTCAAGAAAATACACTTAATCAATTCACTACAACTAATCAAGAATAATCTTAAATGAACCTTCAATATTTATTTTGAAAATTTCTTACAAGCAAGATATTAGGAGATAGTCTTCTTTTGCTTTCCAAAGTAGATAATAGGCTAGTTGATAGATTATTAAAATTTTGAAATCTAATCAACTCCTAATGTGCAAATGAACCTTAAAAAGAATATTTATTTTTGCACACTTGAAGACTATAATACAAATATCCTTTTTGCAACTTTAATTAGGATGAAGGTGCTTTAATAAATCTGATAAGTAATTCACCTAATGAATCTACTTGCATCGATAGTTGCTTACCTTTTTCTGAACGCTTTTGTAGCTTATTTTCTGATTCTATAGAGGATGTAGAACTTGGTGCCTAAGAACACCAATTTGCTACCTTGAATAGGATCTTGTAGCTCTTTGTAGACCTTTTTGAACAGTTCCTTCTTCACCAATTTGATGGTCTCAAACTTTCTTTCACAAGCCTAGGGTTTGGTGACTTTGATATCCTCTTGCAATCTCCTCCTTCTGTTGTAGATTTGGAGAAGTTTATATCTTTGAAGCAGTAACCTCTTTCTATAGGAGGTAATCTTCAAATCTCTTGGATTTGATAAGCGTCTTCTACTTTCAAGTCTTCTTGTCGAACTCTAACTTCAGGTAGGATCTTCTCCTCAAGATTCTGAATGTCTTGAGGTCTTCACTAGATTCTTCTTCTGCTTGGATTTGGCACTCCTTGCCAAATTCTCCTCCTCTTGGGCTTGTTTTTGGATGGCGATAATTGTCCCAAGTCCTTCACTATCAAGGGCTTATCCTTGGTAGTGGATTTCTCCAATGAGTTCTCCTTTGAATATTTCTTCAACAAAGCTCTCCTAGCCTTTTACTGGATGCTCGTCGAGACCTAGTGAAGGTCTTTGATCTTGCAACTTCTCCTGGTCTTCCTAGAGATCTTATCTTCAACCTTATTATTTTAGAAGTGTTGGTGTTGAGATCTTTTCCTGGATCTCTAATTTTGGTATTTTTGGATACGAGCATGACTCTCCTAGTCCTTCTTCTTCTTCCTAGCCTAGAAGTTCTTCAATAAAATCTCCTCTTGATCTCTTTTGCTTTAGGTACTGGGTTGATTCTAAAGAAGCTTTTCTTTCTAAATTTCTTGTAGAAAGCTTTCCCAACTTACCGGATCACCTATACCTATAACAAAAATATTAGTACTGAAATCTTCTTTTGAATTAGATTCTTTCCTCTAGAATCTTCTTCAGGATAAAAGGCATCTAAGGCCTATTTTAGTATCAAGGCTTCTATGGCCTATTTAATTTCAAGGCTTCTATGGTCAGTTCTTCAATATCAAGGTTTATATAGCCTGCTATTTTAAATATCAAGGCTTCTATGGCTTGTTCTTCAATATCAAGGCTTCTATAACCTGTCAAAGCTTCTATGGCCTTTTCTTCTGGATCAAGGCTCTTATGGTTTTTTCTTCTAGATCAAGGCTTCTATGGCCTTTTCTTCTGTATCAAGGCTACTATGGCCTTTTCTTCTTGTGAATTTCTTCAATATATCAATGGAGATCTCCTATCTCCAGACTTCACCATGATTCTTTTCCAGAATATTCTTTTGAAGTATTCTCCTTTCTACAATAACTAATCTCTACACTATGAAGGCACTCCGACCTTCGGGCAATGAAGTTGAGGTCTCCTAGCTTTCTGTTGTAGGAGGTATCCCAATCATTTGAGTATTAATTCCCTACAATAAAAGAAAATTTCAGGTAAGTATTTCTAGATCTCTTTGCTTCACTAGTTGATTCATCAACATAGTGGATCAAATGTTGAGTCCTAGTCTTCACGAGTTTTCCTTCAACTCGGTGGAAAGACTCTAGCCCTATGCAATCTTAGTATTTTTGAAACTGATATTTTAGTCCCCGCTTGTAACTCTCCCTAATTCTACCACCTAGACTCTTTTGAGAAATTTTGATAGTGACTAGTCCAATGGCGCATCAGGTTCTCAAAAAACTCAGGATCAAATAATAATGGTGGTTTCCCTATAGACCTATTGTGGCTTGATCTATCGTAGCTCTGATACCACTGTTAGCTTTTGATACCACATACATTGGGAGATACCAATCATAAGATGCAAAAAGAAATAAAATAGATCTGTGAGATGACTAAAATATGCTATAAATAGAAATGACAAAAATATTACAATAGTAGCAATGGAGGAAATGGGCACTCCATACAATATGCTACTGCTCCATGAGGAAGTTGTGAGCTTATAGCTCACACACACTCCCCTACTACCTATCTACCACACACTGTGATGCTCCTCTATGATGTTGTATGATTACTAGTCCAATGCAACATCTATGGGCATTATATAGAAAAAGTTCCTTGGTCGACACTCTATCTAGTTGTACAAGTGGACACCTTGCACATTACAGCTTGCACATTGAAACTTGTGCATTTATTACATTGCATGAAGTAACTAGATAACTTCCCCCTAAAGTAACCTAATATCCTAAGTATGTACCAAGGAAGGTACATTTACATGACCCAAATAATGTAATATGCCCAATTTCTAACATAGATTGAGGTTTAGAACTAGAACTTGAGAAGATCAATGAGGAAGAGGAAAGAAGCCAATAGCAACTTCACCATAGGAGAGAAGCAAAGGGAATGAGTGAATGAAAAATACCTTGGAGGAAATTACTTGGATGAGGCCTATAGGTGAGTTTTGTAGGATGTAGTAGTTAGAGAATCCACAAGACCACTAGCTAAAGATAGATTTTCAAAATACAGGAGTTCAATACATTTTGTAGGTTCCCAATTATGATAAAGATTTTTCAAGATCTACCTTTTGGAATTTCTATAGATGTATGTTTGGGATGCCAAAAAATTTAGGACATCCTGCTTTGGGGCATTGGCCCTGGTGAGGTGCGTTGGTTCCCTTTTCAGCAGGTCATCCACATAGGTGGGAGAGCGTTGTTGCTAACCTATCATTTTAGTGACGACTATGTTTTGCATGTAGTTCTATCTTTGGTGGGGAGTTACAGGTTCACCAAGGGATTTATAGATTCCCTAATCTATTTAATGTATTCAATTTTGTAGACACCTAAGTTTTGGCCATCTATTTTAAGATCTAATATGGATGAGAATGCAATGCAATGCAATATGAAAACAACGATGCAAAAATACAATTCTATCATATATGCAATTCGACTTTTGATGATTTTGATATCTATGATATGGAAAGGAGATTTCCTTTTCTTTTCTTTGAGGACAAGGACACAAGAAGGCTATAAAGACACAAATTAACCTAAATGCAAGACTATGTGCAATATTGATTTTGAATGCCTAATGAAAGTGAAGTAAAATGCTAGCTAGACTAATGATTCTTTTGATTTTCTCTTTTATATATGTCTAAAAAGAGAATAGCAAGATAAAAACAAACAAATAAGTCTATGGAATGAACTAGAAAACTAGACGATCGTGGGTACTTGCCTATTTCGATGGCTAGTGCGAATACATCATCTAAAATTGAATATGTCGCCTGTGCAAATATGTTGAGTGAAATTCCTACAATTGGAACATTCGTCAAAACCTACAAAACAAACATAAAATAGAGGATTATGTTTTAGTGGCTTTCCAAATAGCCAAAATATTGCTTCTTGGTTTGCATAGTCAGGCCCTCTATTTATACAAAAATCGAGGTGACCTTACATGGAAATGGATGCAAAGAGAACAATAGTAAATACGCTAGCTAGAACTATTTGGTCTAGCTGATTTTTTATAACAACAAAACTGGATAAGCAATAAGGTATACTAGGGAATAGAGGTCTTCTATTAGTTAAACTGATGCAAATGGATAGATTAATTAGACTGGATGCTAGATGAGATAGGGAAATTTGAGTTTTCTCAGCGTTATGATGAATATGCCATCTAAAATAGGTTTTAGTTGATGGATTCATTTCAAGTGTTGGGGGACAGGGGATAAAAATTTATGTCAAAACCACCACATAGGTGTTTCACATGAATACGTTGCCTAAAATAGGGTTTCCTAATGAATTTGCTCTAGAGGTTAGAGGAATACATAATGCACGCTTCTGCATAAAAGAGCAGACAAATGTTCTAAGTGAATATGCCACCTAGAGCAAGTTAGCTCGATGAATTCACTCAATCCATCGAAAGACGACTAATTCTACCAGGGGATCGAAAGGATAAATCATCTACTAGATCAACAGAGCTTTTGATGGTGGTTTGAAATTTTGCAACTACTCCTTAAGGCCCCTATAGGTGAAGACAAAGAAGGGATTTCACAAAACAATGGTTAGATTTCAAAAACATGATGTATGTGAGACAATGCTATGAATACAAACTGAAATGAAGGAAAATTGTTAGTGAAAGATTGAAAAATAAAAGAAAATGCTTGTTAGGAAATATATCATTGAGTTCAAAACATCAAATGCCCCCTTTCTCCTTACTTCGTAGTGAAGTCGTTTGTAGCTCCACGAGAGGATTTTGGTAGCACTTCATTGCTTGTTTGCTTTGGTTAACAAATTTGGTAGCACTTTGTTATGAAAGAGAGTCCTTATTGAATCTCCCTCAAGGGATCAATTTATAGCACTTGGTCCTCCTAGAGTTTCCCAAACGAGCAAGATGAGGTAGTTGGAATATGAACTGGCTTGGTTTCTTGGTTGGCAAGTTTGGTTAGCTGCTTAGCTATTTTTGGTTGATTTGGGACAAGTCTAGGTATTTTGGGAAGTGGAAGGGGATCAATCCCCTTACTTCCCCTCTTGGTGACTCTTTGTGCTTGTAGGTAGTCAATCAGGACAAGATTTGCACCCTAGCAAGCTTTTGTAGGTGCTAATCATTTTTGGGTGCTAATACGTCGCCTAGACGAATACGTCGTCAAGTAGATTCATTTTTCAATGTATTCACTTCAAATGATCATTGGGGGTCAAATTTGGCAGATGAAGGGGTTTTTGAAATTTTGTGAATATGCCAAGTTGAGAACATATTCGCTTCTCGATGGATTCACTTTGAGTCGATAGATTTGACCTTGCTAGGTTTTGTTTGTGATTTCTAGGGCTAAATGATTTTGTTGTGATTAGTTGGGTTGATTTGTCGATTTACTTTGAGAATCAATGTAATATGGGTTATCCAATTTTAGGTATCTGCAGTACGATGTAGAAAGGAAGCAAAATAGGGTGTTGTTGGATGATAAAGAGGTGCAAATATATTTTTCCTCGAATAGTTTTTGGAGAGTATTCAAATTACCAACTATGAATAACAACAAATTGGTGAAAAAGGAGGGAGTGGAGCCCTACCGATTAAAGAATTTTATTGACAAGGTTACCAACCTTAGTTCGACGAAAGTCCCAAATCTGACCAAACATGGGAGTTGTAGGCTAAAATTGCAACACTTTAAATTGAATGAGTTACAATGCACGATGAAAGTCATCATGTCTAGGTAATTCGATGAGCAAAGAGACTCATATGTGCCCACTTGGCTCACACCATACAAGGAAAGGAGTTATGGCCGGAGAAAAGTATGATTGGGCAACTTTTCAATTAGATCGCATACAAAATTTTATGTTGCATCACAAAAAATTTCAATAGCATTTCATGTCATTACATTACTTCTACATGTGATGACATATAAAAAGATTCAGTTTTCTAGACTAAATTTTCCTTAGACGATACCAAAAATATCCCCTACTATTTTTCATTGGGTATATATAGCCTCACTGACAAAGATTGGACCAATGTGGAAGAAGAATATGACAACAAAGAAGATAAAGGCAATGAAAGCCTTGTCATTAGAGTCATTTTATGAAGAAGACGAAGGATAAATTGATGCATTGTCTAAGGAGAGTGTAGATTTCAATGGAGCAAATAAATAGTTTCCAAGTGCAGAAGAGCCAGTAAGAGAGAAAATATGGCAAAAGTAGTTGGAGCAACAATGGCAGCAAATGGGACAACAACTACAACCATAGTAGCGAAAATCGACAAAAATATCAAAAAATTGTGATTTTTTGACGAATTTTTTGAGTCAAATCGCATCAAATCCCCGAGTTGGCAATTCTTTGCAAATTTTTTGAAAACATTGACAATTCCAAATTTTTAAAAAAATCGCCAAAAAATTAGCCACAATCACATGGGTATAGGTTGCAAACTATTAAGTGAAAAAGTTTAGTTTTCACTAATTTTTTCAACATAAGCTCTTCCAAACAAGAAAAAGACACTGCCAACCTGCTACCACCCGACCCAAACACGCTAAGGGCATCCTAAGAGCAAGCGGATTGTAGTTTGAAGGAATCCAACAGCCAGCAACAACAACCAACGACAATGGTATACATTATTAACTGATGAAATTCCCCATAAAAAGATGTTGAACTATCAATCCAACCTTATTGCTCAATACTCTTGTATGTAGGAGTAATATTTAAAACCACAAATGATATGCTTGTATGCTTGTTTATTGAAAAATTTAGCCCATATAATGAAGGGATTAATGGTACACGCGAAGGGCACTGCCCATCAACCCCACAAGAGGGCTGCCCCTTGACCCTACAAGGGGGATCCCGCCCCCTTGACCCCCGACACAGGTGGTGATCAACGTTAGCAACCAAGGCACAAAAAGAGGCATGGACACAACGACAAAGAGAGATTAGAACTTTTGCTAGGGCAAAGGGCGAAGGCATTCAAAGATCTTGAGACATTGTATTTGTCATGACTCATGACACATTTTGTAATTTGCACCTTTTTTATATTATAAGCAATACAAGAATATTTGAATTTTGGAAGCATTAAAATTTCTTTATCTAAGATGTGTTTTGTCACTTTCATGTGTAGTTTAAGGCTTTAAGTTTGTATCACTTGCCACTTTCATGTGTAGTTTAAGCTTATAGTCTTACATCATTAATATTTGATTTGCATAATGTTAATTCATTGTGATATGCATGAAAAAAGCTTTTTTCAAATGAAAATTTGCATTTTCTTCGAGTTTTTTTAGCCGATTTTTTCCTTGATTCCCAATTTTTTTTTGAGTCTATCAGTTGTTGATTTGAGCCAATTATGAGTTTCTCTACTATGATTGCAAAAATAGTAGCCTTGACAACATCCTTAGTATCAATCGATGAATCAAAAGATCAAGGTAATTTCACCTTTGAGACCCCCACAAGACACCACTATGGTAAGGATAGTTGATAGAAACCTGCAAGGCTTGGTGTAGGTCAACATTACAAGTTGTGTGGTATGACATATGTTGCAATGCCATTGGGAACTCCTGCACAATTAGGAGGCCAGACTATGCAAGGGGGCACTACATGTGCCATTGTTGGTACCAGGACAATGGCTTCAACAAAAGCTTCTAAGGAAGGACAACAATCAAATCAAGTAGGAGCAATTGTACAAGGATTACAGTAGTTGAAGCAAGTAGGAGCAACTATGCAAGTACATTGTGTGGAAGAGGAAGCACAATGATTGAAAGGAAGAAGAATTGCATAGGAAGAAGTGTAAGCAACACCAACTATCACAGATGTAGATGAGGATGTTCATATTGCAATAGATGTAATCGAGGCATCACCATCGTTGGAGGAAGCACTTGTGATGCATTAAAGAGAATATGTAGGTGAAGTGATAATGAATGTAGACAACTTTCTAGCAGGAAAGTTATGCCACAACACCACTACGAAAATTTGTGGAAGAATTTGAGAGGTGTGGTTCAACTGCAATGGATGAGGCACTAGTTGAAATAGCATCTATGACAACATAGAATAAGACACCAACTTCATTGATGCCAGAGGTGAGCAAAGGCAAGAAAGGAAAATTGCCTACATCAAAGCAATATGGTGGCAAGAGGGACAAAGCAGTCAACCACCAACAAATGAACCAAGCAAGGGTAAGGATATGGTGGATACTACTGATAAGCAAATTGATGAATAAGCAATAGAGAATTCCAAAAGGAAAAGCAACCAAGGCAAGAATCAACTTAAAGGGTTATGGTGGAGAAGAAATTGCAGAGGCCACCATTAGAGATGACACGGATAATAAATTGAAGCATGGAGAAACAAATGAGCATTTTCTCATTTAAGTGCCTAACTTGAGGCAACCCCCAGTTCATGGCAAAAGAATCAATGAATAGGTTGATATATTTTTTGAAAAGGTAAGTGGGTTGTTGAGAAGTGAGTTTCGAGTTGGTTGTGTTGGTGAATGGTGTTTATGGCATATGTGGATGGAGGTAAAATTGGGCAATTTGATGAGTTGGGCCCAAAAGGAGTGAATGAGAAGATCTGCAAAGATCTATCAAGTGTAGCCAATAGTAGAAATATAAAGTCAATCTTGGGAGTGATGGAGCTGCAAGAAGGAACTCTAGTCTTATATCAATACCCACCATGAATTTATATTGGTGAAGGATGGATGAATTTCCTGAATTATTGGGTGTCAACAAAATCAAATTGGTGCCAGATTTGGATAGATCTTACGCTAGAATGAACTTCTTGGCATATTTAATTCAATGGTTGACAACTAGACTAGAGACGTTTTAGGAGATAGACAAAATGAGGCAAGAGTAGGAAGAGCTAGATTAACTGATTGGTTAGTTAAAGTTAGAGTCCGCGATGAGGGAACAAGCACTCTAAGCAAAGATGTAGGAGATCACTCATTGGGATTAGCTGATTTTCGAACATGATAAGCAATGGGAAAAAGTTGCAAAGGAGGCTAAAGCAACCAAAAGGGAGGTTGGCTTGAAGACTAGGCTTGCGGCAATTGAGAAAAAGTCATAAAATTATGGCTTCCAGTGGGCTTGCTACCAAGCCTATGCAAAGAGATTGAAGGGGGAAAATGAAGCCTTGAAATTACAAATTCAGTAGTTGGGAGGAGTACCTATGCCAACCCCTCAACCACAACAAATTCATAGCCCCCAAGATCAACAATGGTCATCAACAAGGATGTCAACCAACCTAGAGGGGTGGATAGATGTAGGCACTAGTTTAGATGTGGCACAATCTCAAGTGCCACCTCGGACTCAATGTAGTGCATAAAAAGTAAAGTACGTGTACAAGAAATTTTGTTATGTAGTTTTGTTATACGTACAAGAAATATTTGACAAAATGTAGTATATAATTAAAAATTCATGAAATGAAATAAAAGTCAAATGCATGACAAATGTAATTCAAAAAAATGATGAGGTGTCAAGTGGTTGTAGGAATTTGAGGAAGCAACTACCTCCCAAGTTGTATAAATGAGACTCCTCATGTGGATGTATGTTCGTGTGTGCATAGAGAGATATCTATAGAAGTATATGCATTGTATACCAGACATATTCTTGCAAATAATAGTAATACTTCCATTGAGCCATTGTTGTGCAAACATATATGAGCATTGTGCATGTTTCTGTGAATGATTGTTATTGTTGTAGTTGACCATATGGACTATTTCCACCATTGTATGTTTGCTATAGATGAACAGACAAGGTCATCTAACTCTAGACTTAGCTATATTACTAAGACACTGGGTCGTTTGGATTGTTGAACCAAGTTTTTGATGTTGAACAGAATCGTCTAAGCTCTTGGCAAGGTCATTTAACCTATTGTGTGTGTAGGGCCACCAAGCATGATACGACTATGTTGTGCAAGCTTTCAAAGGGAAAGTATAAGACTGTTTGGTTGTTTTCCTAACTACATATGGATGTTATTGTTGTTGATTTTCCCTATCATTTGTTCCTTCAATTGTGGAATACCATTTATGTGCTACACAAAAAAGTGCACGAATGGGCTTAAACTCCCTTGAAAGGGAAAATGGGCATGAGGGGAAAAGATTGATCCCATAATCTCAAATCTCAAAACGCATTTACCATGCCAAACTAATTGGACAGCCAAGAGCCACATGCAAGCCAGTAAATAGTAGCCTTTCATTTTGAATAGTACTACCTTGAAAAATACTTGCACACTTATCCAACAACCCTTTACCAAAAGACAAAAACTAAAGGAGAGGGGATGTGGGAAAAGTAAAATTGAACCTACAACCTCTTGTCCAAAGATGCGTTGCACACCTTTGACTCCCCAAAATCCATTGGTTTGCAACACCACCAAAAAATGTGACAAGAACACTCTTAGTACCATTGCAAGATCTAATGCCTAAGTGTTTATTCCAATGGTCAAGAAGTAATATGTTATGAATTTTCCAATTTTGAATATAAATTTGCAAATTTGAATAGAAAAATTAGCACCAAAAGGGCCAAAAGTTGACATTATTTTTTGAAGGCTAGATGGGAGAATTTAGAAGAGTGCTAAACTAGGGCTCTAACATTTTAATGTGTAATATTTATTTATGTAGATGAATTTGCAAAATTAGTCCTAGACCTTGAAATATCTCCTATTCCAAAAACAGCCAAAGCTATAATTTCTACTCAACTGACTAGCAAACTGAGCCAAAATTTGAATTACATGCTCCTTATGACTCTTCCATCAATATCTAAGAAAAATCAAACAAATTTGTGGGGGAAATAAAATTTACCACTTCTAACCAATTAAGTCCAATGGTGCTTTTCCAAATCTTCAAAAGGTAGTGTGTGATCCATAGTCTTCCCACTTTGTTTCGAAAACAGACAAATTCTAGATCCTCAACATTGTAAACCAAAGCTTGATACCACCTTAGAAAATCCATCATTCCAAAGTACAAAGCATTTGAAAGAAAAGAAAGATAAACACAAAGAAAAGGAACACGTGTAATAGGGCACAAGATGATTGAGGAATCAAATGAGATGTCTTCATGTAGTGCTCAAGATGATGTGGTCAACAAAAGATCACCCTCGACCACATTAAAAAACAATAATTAAATATTCCCAATGACAAAATACAAAGGTGTGAAACCAACAAGCATATTTAGACGTTCTATTACTTTCAAAACACATGGATTGAAAATCATATACCATTTATAATATGACAAGAACAAATACTACGCAATCAGTTAATCTCAATAATAGAAGAGATCATGTGTCTTTATGCAGCTTAAGTATATTGCTATTCACAACACAGTGACAACAGATTAATGTTAAGATGGAGGAATACCATAAAGATGGCTTAGATTCAACCCTTGCCAGACTTTCTTTGTCGATGTGACCCAAAATTATTGCGGTGAAAAAAAATCCAATGGCAAGTGTGATATTTGGGTGAATTTTTAAAAAACTCTCTGACATTTAGTTGAACAAAGTAATTTAAGGTCAATTGGTGGTTGGTGTCACTTCTAACTGGTGTCTAGGATTGTTACAATGGATTAAATCTTAATTAATGGACATTTTGTCCCCTATGGGTACATAATAGCTCTTTTGTCCTTGACATTAAGGAGTTGGATATTCATGGTCATCATGCACAAGGAAGATGCTGGGAAAATCTATGCTATGTACTTGTGCTTGTGCTCTTCTACAAACAGAATATCCTTTTCCCAACATCACAAAAATATTTTGCTCCATTTACTATGGCTTTTCCATAAGAAATAGGCATTATAGATTTTGTAGTTTAAAAGTGTATGCATGAATTTTATATGTAATATATTGTTAGAGGAACAACTATGCCTAGAGCTGCCACTATTCCAGCTTAGTCTAGAAGCAATGCTAACAAAAATATAAGCAAGCGACAAAGGACCATGTCAAGAATACTATGTAAGGTGAAATTTCCATGTATACTTCCTAGAGTACAGGCCATTCAAAGGAGGAATTATAAGAAGAATTGAAATGAGAGAAATGAGCATTTTATAGACCATCAAAATCAAACATATCACTAACGTGGTAAGATGCCAAATATCTTATATATGCTTTGCTTGCATTGGATATACATGCTCTCCTAGACACATGTTCTACAATGGAACTGCCTACAAGATCTAAAAATGAAACCAAATTTCTCGAGGAAATACTCCCAACCTCAAAACTAATAAAAACCCTGCAAGAAACGCCCCTCTTTTTCTGTGTAAGGCCCATGAGAGGGTTTTTACAAGTTAAAATTTGTTATCATAATGAAAAATCACATTTAAAAGAATAGAAACTAGACTCCATTTTTTGCATATTTATGTTTCACTGTATGATCCATCTAATTAGTGTCTTAAAATGGGCCTCACCTAAAGAAAAGAAAACCATCCCATCTCTAAAGCCAGATGGTAGATATTGGTGCTTCAAAATGGTAGGAGATAAAGCACTCCAACAGTAATTTCCACAGAATATCTTCAAGTTAATTGCTAAAGGTGAACGACCAGAGCGTAGCACAGCATTAGTTTACGTAAGTCAAGGGGATACGCCTCCCTGCCCCTCTTCCCCCTCTCTTTCTTCAAAATCCAACAAGAAATTGGAAGAAAAATACATGCATAAAACATAAAGTTGATAGCTAACATTAAGCTCTATAGTGGCTGGGGGAAGTTTGAAGACATGCATATGGTTAGCAATGTATTTACCACTTTTAGTCTGGATCCTAGTACCAAATAAAAGGATGGATGGCAATGCTATAGATATTGGTAGAAAAATAGGCAGGCTATAGGTCAACTTGAAACAATAGTTTCTACCTTCCAATGGAAATGCACTTGAATCATTAGCTAAAACTCAACTGCCTTAAAAGCATGATGACCTTTTAGTCTAATTGAAATGTGTTATACATTTATATGTAAACCTTTAGTTTCTATGACCATTCTTGACCAAATGGCATGGAGTTTTAGAATTACAACCCTCCATTCTGATACTAGATCATTATTATTAGTTCTTATATGCTCACTCTGAGGCAAGAGAATTCTCAATGTCAATCACAAAGCGGTATTTCACATCTTTGTTAATCAGGCGTTCTAAAGCCTCATTCACATACTGGATTGGAATGACTTCAATCATTGGATATATCCCTTCTCTGGCACAAAAATCAATCATTTCTTCAGTGTCTTTCGTGCCTCCTGTTACGCTACCAGCAATTGTCTTCATGCCTGCATGCAGAATCCAAATATGAGTCTTGTACATGTGCAGAGAAAAGTTAAGAAAGTCCAAAAGCATAACATTATTTTTTCCATCTACTGAAGCTATTAGACAAGTCATGCTGAAATCTCCACTTGTTGCATATCACATGCCATCCATCTATTATCAAAGACCACCTATTGCATTTTTCTGTATTGGATAATGCACATAGCTATCCATATTAACATATGGGCATAATGTCAGCATTGTATCACAATTTCCATTCTAGACACAGTAACAAATAGTGGATGGCAAAGAGGATGGTAAATAGAGACTTCTAGGCTTTCCAACACATTAGCACCCATCAAGATGGTTCCAATGTCATCAAACTAGAAAAACAAAATGACGCTTCCCTTTTATTTATAAAGCAACTTATACAATATAATTAGTTACAAGTGCACTAACATTATGCATGAATAAAAGAACATAATCAGATTTTCATGCAAATTGGCAATAAAGTGTAATTACATACAAATTGCTGTTGAAGGAGATACTCTGATCCCAGAGACTGGGATGGAAATTTCTTAATATCCAAATAGAAAATTTAGTGATGAAAAGAATGGAAATTATATTAATGTTCAGAGGTGACTTCAATGAGACTACAATACAGAGCCAGGAATAAAAAACAGTTGTAAAAGGAAATGCATTGCCAGATTCAATCAAGAGAAGACATGTTTACACTCATCAACTTACCCAAAATAAGGTTGTCAGGTTGAATCTTGATTTCAGAAGGGAACCCTACAATGACAAACACTCCTGCTGTCTTCAAAAGTGGCATGTAAAGATCAATAAGGTGGTCCCCAGAAGCAGTGTCAATGATGAAATCTAGAGTCTTTGATGAAGCCTGCAATAAAAGCACCACACAGAAATAAACACTTTTTTCTCCTAATTCACATCCACTTGCTAGACAAATGACCTTTATAATTTAAAATATGCATATTAACATGAACAATGTACCTCCATTTGGTCTTTGTCTGATGACACAATAAATTTATCTGCTCCAAGAATAGTCAATGCTTCATCCTTCTTTGATGTAGATGTGCTGAAAATTGTTACATTTAGTCCAAAAGCCTTTCCAAATTTTACTGCCATATGACCTAGCCCACCAAGCCCAATCACTCCAAGAGACTTGCCTGCCTGGTTCATGTGATGACGGATCATAGGACTATATACGGTTAGGCCAGCACACAACAAAGGTGCTGCTGAAGCCAGTGGTAGACTGTCTGGTATCTTAAAGCAATACCTGAATGGTTTAAAGATCTCACCATCAATTCTCAAAGAGAAGTGCCCAGCATTAGAAGGTAAACAGAATTCCTAGTTCATTAATACATACTCATTACTTAATTATTCCAAGAAGATGCAATGAAATGCCCAAAATGTCATTTTCTGAACTGAAAAATATAACTCTAAAACATCTCAAATTGACATTCATTTGTAGAACCACGCAGCTCAAGGAAAGGCATCAAATTTATGCATCTAGACAGGAATGTGAACTAGACCTCCTTGGATGTTTCACATTTTTAAGTCTAATCAAATTAATTTAATAAGAAAAAAACAAAAAACAAAAAAGGATACATGAAGCTTCAGAACATAAAATGTAGAGGTTAGAATTAAAAAATATGATTGCTGTGTATCATCAAATTCAGAGTTCAATTGCACTATATATGCGTTTAGGTCTTTCTATATAAGAGAAAGAAGAGGACCTCCAACCTTGGCATAAAACATGAAAACATAGACTGGCCTACACATGATAGTCAGGTTCTTGCTATAATTCCATATCACCAGCAACTCAAGGTCTTTCCACCCTGTTTTAGCACAGAGCAAAATTTCTGGTGGGGAAACACTAAAACGCACGTTATATGCTAAGGAAATATATCTTGTATGTTTCCTAAAACAGAAATGTTTAATTTTTCCCATGCATGTTTTGTTGGTTTGCTGCCTATGGAGGAGTTTCAGTATTCTGAAATCAACTCTTAAAAGTTTTCCTGAGATGGGACTCACCCATAAGTTAAAAACAGAAAAAAAAAATTGAAGGAAATAAAAACAGCAATAAAATAACTAAGAAAACAGTAGGGTAAAAAGGGCCCATGTCATAACAAAATTAACAAGTAATTTCCTACTGGTCATATATATATTATTCAGCTGGATGATCTTGACACTTAACGTCCTTTTTTAATTAAAGGACTAGGTCTTTATCTATTTGATAATTGATGTAATGACTATTTGATTTTTTATTTTTATTTTTAAATAGTTATATGGGATTGAAACAGACCCCACCTGTATTACATCGTGACCGTGGTACCACAATATCTCAACCAACCACATAGTGGTATCAATACAATAACACTTTGGCACTTATGCATATGCTGCCTCGCAAGTTTTGAACCTCGATCACCACCTTGAAAGTGCACATTTTTAACCACCTCACCTCATACCATTTGATAATATAACTACTTGAATTTTATTTTCTAATGTAATAAGAAATTTTTTATTTATACACACATACTGCTTTCTATGTTCTGATCTAAATGGCATTTGAATAGTTGTATCTAGAAACAAATTTAGATTTTTAAATTAGTTACAAATTTTCTCTAATATTTATGAATGCTTAAAAATTACATATACATGAAATATTAATGCTGTTTCGTAAATTTTTCGAATTGGTATTCACAGAATCTTTACACCTTTTTTGGAAACTGCTCCCGTCCTCCATTTTAGGTGGGACAACTATAATCGTTCAATTATTCCAGGCAAAAATTTCCCAAGACTCCAAGTGGAAATTCAGCCCTACAAGTTCAATTTCATTGTGGAGTTTAAATGCAAATGGATGATTTTCAAGATAGTTAATTAATTGAGCAGACTTTCACAAATAAGGAAATATTGGCTATATAGCATCTTATCATATTCAGATCAATTTATTAGAGTAATTTTACTGTTATGAAAATTGGATAGTTATTATTTGTATCAAACTATAAAGCTGTCAACTAAGTCTTACAAAATGCGAAAGTAACTCACATTATGGATCCAGCATGGAGTCCTGGTCACTACTTGTTTTGCACAGTTATATTACCATAGACAAGCCATACCTACACAGCAAGATTCGTGGATAAATCACCTCCTTCAACCTTATAATGAAGTACCTAACCTTAGGTTGTAGTGTGCATTGTTATTGTATCTTGATTTGTTCAAGAGATTGAATCACTTGTCCTTATTTGGATTAAGATTGATAGACCTTTTTCCGAGCTCTCTTGTTTTAGGACTCTTGCTCTCTTTTGCTTTAAATAATAGTGAGACAATCACCTTTTTGAACATGGTTCCTCAATTCTTATAAGTTATATGTCTTATCTTCGATTCGTTTAATGTTCTTTACTATGTTTTTGCTCCATGTGGTCTTGTTTTCCATGATGTCTTATACATGTTTGTTTATCTTGCATGACCCTTTGTTCTAGCATTAGCATTCAACCTAAGAATTTTTTTTAGAGTTTATGGTCCCTTATTCAATTTCCTCATCTATTGGAAGCCATCACTCTTCTCACATTAGCTTTCTTTCATTCATTTTTTTAGGCTTTTCCTCTTTCCTTAGAGATACTGAAGACATGCTAGTAGTGGGCTCTGCTTTAGATAGCTTTCATCTTTCCTATTCTTCGGTTCTCATCAATATTCCAATTTCATAACTTGTTCACTGATATCTTCTCAAGTTTCCTTCTCATATTAAGCATGTTTTCATTTTAATATATTTATAGTAATTGTGCTATTAAAAAGCCAAATCTTTATAAACAATTCATTCAAAATACACAAGTTTTAGTGCAATTGCATGCACTTTCTTCAGATCTGCCTTTCTACAACTATCTTTGAAAATTTTGCAACCTTGCTATCCATGGTTGATTTTTGGATTTGTCGAATCTTCTCTAGCACATATATCATATGACATCCCATTGTTCTTGGAGTAACTGGCAAAATTAGAGATATTACGTATAGTTGCCAATGAGGGGGCAACAGACTCATAGAGACAAAGAAGAAGGCTTAATAAGTGAGGAAGGGTTATAATGAACTAATTTAAACAGGCACAGTATTGGTTAAGGATTGAATCCTCATGAATGGCCTGAAAAGACTCCAAAAGGAATTTCTATGTTTGGCAGTCAAGGTGAAAAATACTTATACAAGTGGGCTTAGTTCGAAAAATATGGTGTAGATCCTCATTTTGCATATTTCACCATTATCATCACAAAATCATCATAATCTCTTGCTCTTTTATTCTCTTAACAATTTTGGAAAGCTTTTCAGAGTTGGAGAGATATTTCGCTACTATCTAGTTGGTATGCTTTTGGAACAACTTTTCAAGTTGTTGACGTTACCATAAAGTCTTGTTTTTTAAATAATATTTGAAATATGATGCCTGGACAGATGAGGTAGGACATTTGGACAGAACGTGATGCACATAATTTTCATAAGCAGTTTTCTTTACATTCACACATACTTCATTGGGTTTATTTGCAAGAACTAAAGCAATTCAAGATGAATCAGCCACCAGTATATGGGAAGTACAGATTTGTAAATCCATATACTTAAAGCATGGTCTATTACAGGGAATCAAATTCATCCTCATGCTCTCTGTTACCTTCAGGCTTCAGCATATATCTGACCTAAAGAATTATGACAAACATCTAAACCACCCTGTCTGAAGTTGGACTTTGATGGTACAAATAAGTGTAATCCTGGGGATGGAGGAAGAGGCAAAGTGTTTTGTGAGGAAGTGGTGGAGTGTTTTGTGACATTTTGATAATGCAGTTTTAATATATGCTCTTAAGTTATGTTATGAACATTATAAAAAAAAAGGACTTATTCTAGGACCAAAAATAGTTTTAATTATTGGGCATACGTGGCTCACTGTTGAAGGTGACTTGATCAGTAGTTATAAGCCTATTGTCTGCTATGGGAAGTAAATTAAGTGGAAAATAGAGGCTATCATTCACCTACCCCATGGCACTGTTCAGAACAACAAAGTAGTAAAAGTAAGGTATTCACCATTTATGCATACATAGAAAGCATGTTATGTGTGTGAGAAGAATACATACATATATTCATATCTGTATCAAAACGATGATTTCACAAGTATTTATTAACCTTGAAGTTCATTTACCAAGATCAGATTTTAGCTGAAACTGTTTGGTAGTAACCACTAACATTTAAACACAACTGTCATAAAAAAACAAAAAAAAAAATCCCCAAACTTGAAAAGGCTAAAATCCAGGCTGGCACAAGAGATGAAAGTTGCTTAAAGGGAGGTTTCTGTTCTTGAAATGGCCATGGTTACATTTACCTCGAAAGTGAAACTTGTTATGTCAATACCTGTTGTTTAAATATACAAATCAGCCCTTCCAACATCACTCATTAAAGACATGGTAGGGTCTGTTGTTGCCCTGGCAGGCAGCTGGAACATGCTAATCATGGAAACTGATGGCACTCTAACTAAGATTGAGGGTATACGCATGGAAGAATCAATTTCTGAGAAGAAGATTTCCTCCACACTGTAAATTGGGAACTCTGGCTGTCTGTTGACATAGGCAGAGGAGATGTGTTCATATTTTAGGCCAGCCAATGAAATTGGTTACCGGATCAGTGGCCTTCAGAGTTTCTTTCAAGTTGATGCTCCTCTTCCTTTAACATTATTTTTTTCTACCTTGTCAGTGTTTGTCTATTGACTACCAATCTCAGTCTCCTAGGCTGGTACACCTTTTTTACATGTCATCAGGAGTCATATCCAAGTGTATGAAATTCCTTTACAGAGGGCTTAGTTCGATTTTCATTCTTTCTCCACTTCTAGGCTTTTCATCATAGGGTAAATGTATATGATGACATTTCAAATCTGGCATTATGCTTTACCATAGTATTGGTCAATGACTTGCTGCTTTTATCAAATAAATATTGGGCTCAATCACAAGTCTTTTCCTTCCCTAATTGTTAGGAGGTGAAGTCAAAATCCAGATCTCCAATGTTCTTCAGCAACAAGGTGTATTGTGGTGTAGTTACAGTCTCATTCACACAAGCTAAATTTTTTAGCGTCCGTACAACCATAATTCTGGGCGTCCGTACATTTATAATGCTTTTGGGCGTCCGTACGTTGTGAGAGGCAGTGAACAGTTTTTTGGAAGCGAACAGTTTTCGGAAGTGGAAGCAAATAGTTTTCGAAAGAGGAAGCGAACAATTTTTTGGAGTTTTCCTTTTTCGGAAAGGAAACGAACAACTTTTGTTTTTCTATAAAAGGGAATGACCCCTTGCATGTAAATGTTGATTGAATGTAATTCTGCCAAAATCAATAAAAGATCAAGCTGCCATTGCCCCGTGGTTTTTCTTGCACATTGCAGGTTTTCCACGTAAAATCTATGTTACTGTTTTTCCTGCATTATTGTGTTTTTCTGAATGTACATAATTTTGCTATAATTTTCTAACATTTGGTATCAGAGCCTAGGGTTTTGTGCGAGTGGGAGCTACAACAATGACTGGAAGTGTAACCAAGTTTGAGATTGAAAAGTTTGATGGCAGGAACTTCGCCCTATGGAAGATGAAGGTGGAGGATTTTTTGGTTCAAAATGACCAAGCCCTAGCCTTGAAAGGGGTCGCAAGTAAACCAAACAGCATGAAAGATGAGTGGGCAACGCTGGATAGGAAGGCGGTTTCTACAATCCGTCTATGCCTAGCAGACTCCGTCTTGTTCAATGTTGTTGAAGAAAAGACCGCGGAAGCCCTTTGGAAGAAGCTTGAAAAGTTGTATGAGACGAAATCTGCAACAAATAAGGTTTTTCTGAAAAAATAGCTTTACAACCTAAGGATGAAGGAGGGTTCATCTATGGCAGATCACTTGAATGAGTTTAATACCCTTATCAGTAAATTGGTTTCAGTTAATGTGAATATGGAGGATGAGGACAAAGCTATCACCCTACTTTGTTCCCTCCCGGAGACTTGGGATCATTTGGTGATGACCATCAACAATTCATCATCAGGAGCTCTAACTTTTGATGATGTGGTAGCCACTTTGTTGGCAGAAGAGTTGAGGCAGAAAACGTCTTTGGAACCCTCAACCAATGAAGCCCTATCTGTGAGAGGTCAACCTTTCGAGAAGAGTCAACAAGGTAGATCACAGTCCAGATCTAAGTCTAAAGGACGCAAGCTGAAAGGGAAGTGCTGGCATTGTGGGAAGCTAGGGCATTTAAAGAAGGACTGTTGGCAGTTAAAAAAGGAAAAAAATGGTGAAAAGCAATTTCAGCCATCAACTGAGGCCAGTACAGTAAATTCTAGAGAGACGGCAACATGTGAGGCTTTCTGTATCAGCAACAGTAGATCTGTTTTATTTACCTGGGTTTTGGACTCGGGTGCATCTTTCCACATGTCTCCTCACAGAGACCGGTTTGACAAATATCAGCCATATAGTGGTGGGAAAGTCTACTTGGGTGATGATCACCCTTTAGAAATTGTGGGAAGAGGGGACATAAGGATCAAGCTGGACGATGGTAGAGAAAGGATGTTATGTGATGTACGACATGTGCCAGATTTGCGGAAGAATTTGCTCTCAATCAAGATGATGGATAAGCTAGGGTATTTTGTCACTTTCGGTAACAACTATTGCAAAATTACCAGAGGTGCTATTGTAGTAGCAAAGGGAGAATCTTATGGGACCCTATATCGTTTATGCGGTGATACGGTGACAAACCATGCAGCAGCAACAACTTCTATTCAGGATGCAGTAATGCTATGGCATCAACACCTAGGCCATATGAGTGAAAAAGGTCTGAAAATTCTGCATGACAGAGGTATGCTTTCTGGGATTAAGTCTTGCAATTTAGACTTGTGTGGGCACTGTATTTTTGGTAAACAAAAGAGGGTTCGGTTTATCGCAAGCCCTGGTAAGAGTTCTGATTTTCTGCAACTTCTACATTCGGATATATTTGGACCAGTCCCCACTCAGTCCTTAAATGGTGCCATCTATTTTCTGACTTTTATAGATGATTATTCTAGGAGAGTGTGGGTTTATTTTCTGAAGAAGAAGTCGGAAGCTTTGCAGAAGTTTAAAGAGTTCAAAACTCGAGTAGAGAAAAGTTTGGGCAAGCCTGTTTTATGTCTTAGGTCAGATAATGGGGGTGAATATTGCTCCAAGGAATTTGATAAATTTTGTACGCAAGAAGGAATTAAGCACCAGAAGACTGTACCATATACTCCACAACAAAATGGTGTGGCTGAGCGGATGAATCGCACAATCATGGAACGTGCAAGAAGCATGCTCAGTGCATCCATGTTGGATAAAAGGTTCTGGGCAGAGGCTGTTAATACAGTTGTTTACCTCATTAACAGATCACCTACAACTACGTTGGATGGATAGATTCCAAAGGAGGTTTGGTGTGGTAAGCCATTTGATTACTCTCATTTGCGTACCTTTGGCTGTGATGCATTTGCCCATGTGCCTAAAGAAAAAAGGTCCAAACTTGACCCAAAGTCAAGCAAATGTGTTTTTCTCGGCTATGGAGATGCAGTATAGGGGTATAGACTGTGGGATCCTACTGCCCACAAGGTAATTATTAGCCGAGATGTTATTTTTGATGAAAAATCCATGCAAAGGAAGGAGGTACAGCAAACACCTAATGTTGTACCAGTTGAAGTAGACATGAACGAAGATGAAAATGAAAATCAGCATGCTGAAATTTTTGAACAGCATGCTGAATTTTTTGACCAGCATGCAGAACAGCAAGTAGAGCAGCCACAACAGTCACAAGACCAAGAGCCACAATCAATAGATCATTGGGTTAGAAGATCTACACGTCCACAAAAGTGTCCGAAAAGGTATTCTCATGTTTATCAGTCCTCTTTTTCTTTGTTAACTGATGATGGTGAGCCTAGTTCATTTCAGGAAGCTAGAGAGTCCGAGAATGCAGAAAAGTGGAGGAAATCCATGGAGGAGGAAATCGAGGCACTTCACAAGAATAAAACGTGGGAACTTGTGGATCTCCCACCTGGAAGAAAGGCTGTTGGAAACAAGTGGGTTTACAAAGTAAAGAAAAACAGCGATGGGTTGTTGGAACGCTATAAAGCTCACTTGGTGGCAAAAGGCTATGTGCAAAAGTCAGGTATAGACTTTAATGAAATTTTTTCTCCAATTGTGAAGATGACTACTATTAGAGTTTTACTTGCACTTGTAGTAGCATAGGATTTAGAACTGGAGCAGCTTGATGTAAAGACTGCTTTCTTGCATGGTGATCTTGAGGAGGAGATTTATATGGATCAGCCTGAGGGCTATGAAGAAAGAGGCAAAGAGCATTTGGTTTGCAGACTGAAGAAATCTCTGTATGGGTTGAAACAGGCGCCAAGGATGTGGTACAAAAAATTTGACACCTTCATGAAGAGCCAAGGTTTCAGCAGGAGTGAAGCTGACCATTGTGGATACTATAAGAGGTTTGATGATGGCAGTTTTATTATTTTGCTGTTGTATGTTGATGATATGCTGGTTGCAGGCCCCAACATGAAGAAAATCATTGATCTTAAGGCTCAATTGGCTAGGACATTTGAAATGAAGGATTTAGGAGCAGCAAACCAAATTTTAGGGATGAAGATACATAGGGACAGAAAAGGAAGAAAGATCTGGTTAAGTCAAAAGTCATATATAGAAAAGATTCTGCAACGCTTCAATATGCAGAATGCAAAACCAGTTAGTACCCCACTTCTTTCACACTTAAAATTGTCTTCCAACCAGTGTCCTAGAACAGAAGCAGAGAAGACAAGCATGTCTCGTGTACCATATTCATCAGCAGTAGGAAGCCTCATGTATGCCATGGTGAGCACCAGACCGGATATTGCCCAAGCAGTGGGAGTAGTCAACCGGTACATGGCAAATCCTGGTAAGGAGCATTGGAATGCGGTGAAGTGGATATTTAGATATTTAAGAGGCACTTCAGATGCTGCCATTTACTACGGAGTGGATAGTTTGCAAGTTAAAGGTTTTGTGGATTCTGATTATGGTGGAGATAGAGATGGGAGAAAGTCCACTACAGGATATACTTTCACTCTTGCTGGTGGAGCTGTGAGTTGGGCTTCTAAGTTGCAGTCTGTGGTGGCTTTATCAACCACTGAAGCAGAATATATTGCAGCGACTCATGCCAGCAAAGAGGCAATTTGGCTAGAGCGACTGTTGGGTGACTTCAAGGTAATGCAGGGGAAAATTACGTTGCATTGTGATAGCCAAAGTGCTATTCAGCTAGTGAAGAACCCAACATTCCATGATCGCACGAAACACATTGATGTCAAGTACCACTTTATAAGAAATGTGGTGGAAGAAGGTAGGATCCTGTTGCAAAAAAATCGACACTGAAGTGAATCCTGCAGATATGCTTACAAAGCCGGTCAAGACAGAGAAGTTTGAGTGGTGCAGAACTTCTCTGGGCTTGCTGAAAATGTGATAAGGGCAGCATTGGGCAATTGGCACTTGGATGGAAAAACATAGGCAAAGAATTCTTGTATATCGACTTCAAGTGGGAGAATGTTAGGAGGTGAAGTCAATATCCAAATCTCCAATGTTCTTCAGCAGCAAGGTGTATGGTGGTGCAGTTATAGTCTTATTTACATGAGTTGTTCGTATGCGCCGGGCACGCCGAGGGGGGTCGCAGGGGGGAACTGGCTAGGTTCCCCCTGCCCGGGGGTTCGGGGGCTCCACCCTTGAGCCAAATTTTTTGGCGTTCGTACAACCATAATTCTGGGCGTTCATACATTTATAATGCTTTTGGGCGTCCGTACGTTGTGAGAGGCAGCGAACAGTTTTCTGGAAGTGAACAGTTTTCGGAAGAGGAAGCGAACAGTTTTTTGGAGTTTTCCTTTTTCGGAAAGGAAACGAACAACTTTTGTTTTTCTATAAAAGGGAATGACCCCTTGCATGTAAATGTTGATTGAATGTAATTTTTCCGAAATCAATAAAAGATCAAGCTGCCATTGCCCCGTGGTTTTTCCTGCACATTGCAGGTTTTCCACGTGAAATCTGTGTTACTGTTTTTCTTGCGTTATTGTGTTTTTCTGCTTGCACATAATTTTGTTATTATCAAATAAATATTGGGCTCATTCACAAGTCTTTTCCTTCCCTTTTGGCATCTAAGAAGGGCAACCATTAAACTGAGCAATCAAGTTCCTATTTGTCAAAATAAGTAAAATAACATCATTTCAGCAAGTTCTCTATCATTTTATCCTTCATAGCAAAGGTTTTGTGCCTTTTCTTTAAGCATAGAATTCTTCATAGTTTACAATGAAATGTAGTTGAATAAATTCTTTCTTTGAATTAGAAGTAAAACTCATCTAAAACACCTTATCTCCTTCATTAAGTAGACACAAGATGCATTTGAAAGTTTCTGTTTCAAAAGTTGGTGTTACTAAATTGTCTTAGCTTCATGATGACATGTTCCTTGCTTTATTTGCTATGCATTGACCAGTATGTCGATTGTTTTTACTTCAATGTACATGATTGGCATTATCAGAGATTCCAGAAATTTGGCCTTGTGAATAAGTTTCACTAGTATAATGTAATTTGGTGGAAACCAGTTTCACATATGGCAACGGTCATGCCATGTCCATTTGATACTAAAATAATCAATCCTCTCCAAGATACCAGTAGACTCTGGCTGCTGCTTGATTTGTGACATATATAGATAGATATATAGATAGAGCAAAGAGAAAAAAATGCAGCTAAATTGCTTCTATAAATGCAACAGTAAATTTTGATCAAGTGTTTGTCAAGGAGTCAAGGGGGATCCTAACAAGATCAAAGCCATGCAAGACTGGACCTTACGCAAATTCCTTAAGCAGCTTCATGGGATTTTAGGTCTCACCAGGTACTACAGGAAATTTGTCCACAACTATGGCAAGATTGCTACTCCTCTCATTGCTCTCACTAAGAAGGATGCCTTTGTTTGGTCCGAAGCAGCTTCCCAAGCCTTCCATGCCTTAAAGGAGGCTATGTGTACCGCCCCTGTTTTGTCCATTGCTGATTTCAGCAAACCCTTTGTCATTGAATGTGATGTTTCAGGCACATGTATTGGAGTTGTTTTGATGCAGGATGGATATCCACCTTTGAAAGCAAGTAGCTCTCTGGGAAGAATCTGGGTCGATCCACTTATGAGAAGGAAATATTAGTTTTTCAGCATGTCGTAGAGAAATGGCAACCTTATTTGTTGGGGTGATGCTTCATCGTCAAGACTAACCATAACAACCTTAAGCATTTCCTCAAAAAGCGTCTCTCATGCCCGGAATAGAATAAATGGTTGACAAAGTTCTTGGGGTATTTTTTTGCCATCGAGTACAAGAAGGGGAAGGAGAATGTGGTGGTTGATTCTTTGTCTCACAAACATAAGGAAATTGTTGCTATCAGCGCCATCTCTAGTCCTCTTCCTCAATGGCTTTCCTAGCTTCGAGAGGATTGGCTTTCTAAACCCGAGACTACTAGAATCATTCATGAAGTGGAGTCTGGCTCTTCATTGCCTTCCTTTTTTTCATATGCTGATGGGGTTCTCCACAAGAAGGATATCTTCCTCCATTCTCAATTGTTAATACTAGTGCCCTCTAAGATTTGCATACATCTCCTCTGGCTGAACATTCTAGAATCCTGAAAACGTGCCAACAAGTGAAGCAATCTTTTCTTGGAAAGGATTAAAAGCAGAAGTATAGACATTTATGGCTGAATGTGAGGAATGTCAATGAAACAAAGGGAAAATTGTTGTTATCTTTTGATGATATATATTAAAGAAAATGCAACCACAAGATGTAAAATGAGTAAGCAATGATAACTATATGATAATGACACTATAATATGCACGAAAATTATAAGAGAAACTTCTGCAATAACTCATAAATATGCCATTAATGAAAGCTCACGAAAATAGTACAATGTAATATAATGGAGGACATGAACACTCCATAAATACATGAAGGAACTACATTGTACTCACTCTAACTACTAATGCAACTAGTCACTATTGTATCTTTTATCCCCCTCTATCTTTTCTACCTCAAAGGCATATATATAGGGAGATAAGTCCCTTGGCCTTTCATATACCAAACCTATGACTCATGTACATGTGGACTACATGCACATTTACATCATCGCATATTCTAACACTCGTGCATTTATTACATTGCATGAAGTAACTACCCAAACCTTACTCTAAGGTAAACTCCTACTCTAGTTACATACCCAAGGTGGTACATTAGCATGTACCCAATAATGTAATATACTCCAACACCCCCTTGTATTACATTATTTGGGTATTGAAGACTTTAGTCTTCAATATGGGTCTTCATATTTCAAGTAATCTTTAGTTCGAACTGGTCCTTCTTCTTCTTCTGCTTCAATCTTCATGTTGTCTTTTCTTGTCTTCTTCATTTCATTGCTTTTCCGTATTTCGAAGTCTTTGTTCTTGAAGTCTTCCAAGTATCTTTGATGAAATACAGATCTCATAATCTTGCAAGCCATAAGTGGATCAGAGTTGCTCCATTTTCTCTCCTTTGGATTTCTGAATGACCTATCTCCTTGTTCTTCAAAAGTTTCAACCTTGAATTCATTGTTAGTGGATGATTCTTAAAAAAGAACTTGAAAGAAACAATCTAATCTGAATATTAATCTCTCTTCAAATATTTTATAGTACTTGTCTTTATAGTAATAGAAGAAAGATGAATGAGATTTTCCTCCACAATATTTACATGGATGGAAGCTCCAGCAGTTTGCTTTCTCATGACCAAATTTGTTGCAATAAGTGCATAGTGAAGATATCCCAATTTCTTTGTTACTTGTTTTAGGAGAATCAAGTCCATCTATTTCCTTGATGAAATAGTTAAACCATCTATGTACAATTGAAGCTATTTCATCTTTACTTCTTTCATAAATTTGTAGGATATCTTTTTGATGAATATTCTTTTCTACCTTTTGAATATGGTTCTCAATATCTTCATTAGTATAGTTGTCATCATTGGAAGATATTTCTAAAGAATTTACTTTTGCCAAACTATCAATTTGTGAATTCTTAGAAGTCTTTCTAAACCATATCGGTTCTTCTCTTGCACTTTCCTTATTATCAATTCTAGAATCAAGTATATCTTTGAACCATTTTGATTCCTTGAGACCTGTATATTTAATAAGCCTTTCCATTTTTTAAGTAATCTTCCTTGTTTACAAAAGAACAATTTTGATAGAAGTTTTGTATTTCAAAAAACTTTGAAGTTGTCTCCCTAGTTTGAGTTTATGATCAAACTTGATAAAACCTTTTCAAATCTTAGGTTTTGTAGAATCCCTTATATCTCCCAAGTGATTAGAGTATGCTATGGTCTTTATAAAGTGCTTAGCATCTATTAGATTTCCTTTTGAGTTGATTCCCTATTGATATATGCACTTTTCAATTTGATGAAGTTCTCTATGGTTGGATTCCTTTTGTCCCTTTAATTTGTATATGAGACAAGTATAAGCAATAAATTCCAACTTTAAAGCAATCAATAATTTTGCTTCTTTTAACCTTAATTTTCAATGGTTCAATTTTCTAAATTCCAATGATCTAAAGTTTGATGTAGTACTCCTTATATCTCCCTAATTTGGAAATTTAGAAAATGATAATATTTGCAAAAGAATAATGCTTTAATTTTTCCAAGGTAGAAAACCTTATATCTCCTATTTTAATTATTTGCAAATATTATTCAACTCTGAAAATGGTGTTTTAAATGAACTTAATTAATACTGAATAAGAACTTTAATAACACCAATTATCAAACCTTATTTTGACCTCCTTGTAGCAATCTTGATTGGTGATTCGATTCACCTATTTTCTGCCCTGTATTTGATGGATTTGCAGCTCTTCCTTGCTGTCTAAAACAGCTTCTTAACTCACCAATTTGCAGCTTTAAAAACCCCTCTAACTTGCTGCCCGAAGATGTGGTTTGGTGGCTTCAACTCTCCTTCACGATGCTCCCTTGAACTCTGAAAATTAGCAGCTAGTAATGCTGCCCAAATTTCTGCCCGTAACTCTGAACTTTTCAGATTCTAACGCAACTAATTTCTCCTCCGGAATGTTGTTCTCGAATATCCCCAATTTGGTAGGAAACTTCCTCAAAATTGCAGCTGAAACTTTCCTTTTAGAAACCTTCAACTTTCTGCTGTAAAACCAACAATCTCCTTTCTCTGAAATAGCCTTCAATGGCAATCTCCAAATCTCTCAGATTTGGTGGCTTCTTCTAACTCCTTTCTCCTTCAACCTCCTTGTCGAATTCTGACTTCGACCTTGGCCTATCTAGTGGCCTTCTTCTCAAGAATCTGAATGTCTTGAGGTCTTCAGTATTCTCCTCCAAAATTTGGCTAGCTCCTTGCCAAATTCTTCTCCTTTTGGGCTTGTTGTCGGATGGCAACAATTGCCCCAAATTCTGTTCTATCAAGAACTTCTCCTTGCTAGCTATCTTCTCCAATGAGTTCTCCTGAAAACTCCTCCAATGGCCTTCTCCGAATCCTTCAATGGCCTTCTCCGAATCCTTCAATGAGGCTTTCCTAGCCTTCTCCTTGAGACCTCTTCTCTAAGGTCTTCGAATTTCTGTAGCTTCTCTAGTCTTCTCAAAACTTCAATGAGACCTTCCCTTGATCTCTTCAATCTTCAACTATGGAAGTTTTGCAATGAGATCTCTTTCTTGGATCTCTGAAATCTGCTGCTTCTGAAATCTGCAGTAGGACTTTTGCTAGTCCTTCTCTATCTTCAATATTCCAAATCTAGAAGTTCTTCAATGGGACCTCCTGTGGGTCTCTTCAGCTTCTTGAGTTGTTTTCTCCTTCTCTCACTCTGCAATCTACAATCTTCAATCTTCAATGGAGATCTCCAATCTTCAATCTTCTCCATGACTCTTTTCTGGAGTCTCTAGAAGTTCTTCAATGGGACCTCCTGTGGGTCTCTTCAGCTTCTTGAGTTGTTTTCTCCTTCTCTCACTCTGCAATCTACAATCTTCAATCTTCAATGGAGATCTCCAATCTTCAATCTTCTCCATGACTCTTTTCTGGAGTCTCTACTTCCTTCAATCTGCAATAGGGCGCCTTTTGCCTTTTCTCTCTCTCTGCAATCTGCAATTCTGCAACTCTTGCAATGGGACCTTTTCCTTAGGCCTCCAAATCTTCAATCTCCAACTTATTGCTTCAGGTACTGGATTGATTCCAAAGAAGATATTCTTCCTAGCTCTTTGTAGAAAGCTTCCCAACTTTCTTTGAATCTCCTCTTCTCTGCAACAAAGTATTAGAAAATGATAATAGAAATTTCTTTGAATCTAGAGAGAATAAACTTCACTAGTTGATTTGTCAATCTAGTGGAATCAATGTTGAGTCCTAGTCTTCACAAGTTTTTCAACTCTATGGAAAGACTCTAGCCAAATATATTTAGAAATTCTAAAAATGAGATTTCATCTCCTCTCATCTCTCTTGTAGCTCTCCTTTTCCTATCGATCTACCATGTGCTCTGATACCACTGTTAGCTTTTGATGATATATTAAAGGAACTGCAACCATAAGATGTATGTAGACAGCAGTTTGAAGCAGAAATAAATTACTAAGTTGTCTGATAAGAATGTCCTATGAAGATTCACAATTTTGACTGTGTACAGCAATTTTGGTAATGTATAAGTCATTTAGTGTTATGTCTTGCAATGTAAAATCAGCTGATCTAATGAATACGGACTGATTAGTTAATTGCACAAAAGGACAAAAGCAGTTGTCATTGTGTTAGACGTACAGTTAGTTAGACGTCTGGATTACTTAGCCGTCTAGTCCAATTAGTTAGACGTCTAGACTGCTGTGTTAGACGTCTAAGTTAGTTTGTTACACTGGAAACGAATTGTTAAGAATAGGTGGTTGGGATGATTGAGACAAGTTAGTTGCAATAACTACCTGAACTTACCTATAAATACCCCCCATTTTCATTTTGTATCCGATCCATACTTGTCTATAAGGTAGATCTATTGTGCAACAAATGTTGTTCTGGATTGCCTGTTGTGTGTGATTGCATCTGGGTTATAGTGTTGTGTTGTAGGTATCGACCATTGCTTAGTACGAGAAGAAGTATCGTTGTGTGTGTTGTTTTGTTGCAGGAACCAGCAGGAGTGTCGAAGACTGAATGATGAATGCCCCGGCTGCAGACATCTAGACTTGTCCGTCTCAACCAACCCGTCACACATCCAAGCCTAGCCATCTGACTTACTGGCAAACCCGTATTAGACGTCTACTACCTAGACGTCTAACCTGGTTCCTCTAAACATCTGTTGTCCAAACGTCCGTTCTGGTTGTCCTAGACGTCTACTCCCTGATGTCTAACTCGTCTGACCTAGACGTCTATCTAGACGAGACGTCTACTAAGCTCGCCCTAGACGTCTAATCCACTGTCCTAGACGTCTACTACATAGACGTCTAACCTAGCTATCCCAGACGTCTACTGTAGACAGCAGTTCTAAGCCCTAGGACTGACTAGCACATCCTCCAACAATTTTGAATGTAACCGAACAATTTTGAATGTAATTGAGCAATTTTGTCTAAGTGTTGGCATCAGACGTCCAGTCTGTAAGTCAGACGTCCAGTGTTGCCGGTCACCGGACGTCCGGTTTTGTCGGACGTACGGGGCGTCGGACGTCGGACGTCTAGTCCGACAGCGGACGTCGGGCTAGTGGCCTGACGGCTAGTTAGCGCTAGTTAGACGTCTAATTAGCAATTAGTTAGCAGATTCGGTTGTAGAAGTGGTTGGGGAAGTTGGGGGAAGTTGGTTGGGATAACCAACTTCAGCCCTATAAATACCCCCTTTTCAAACATTTGTAGAGCATTAGAGAGACAGGCAGAGAGATCACAGACTTTGTCTGAGATCACCATTGTATGTTGTAACTGTGATTGAATATAATACAAAGGCTGTTATTCTGATCCATATTATGCGTATGCATTGAGTGAATGTTGAGTTGAGTTACGGATTGCTGCCATTAATGGAGTTTGTTGCGGGTGTGAAGCATTGAAGGTCATGTTGCGGGTTTCCGAATGGTGAATTATTATTGCGAGTGTGTTGTTAATCGTTGGCGGACGAGTCCTTGGAGCGAAGCGGTTATGGCGGTTGAGCGTACCTCGAGGCCGACGTCTAGCCGGACGTCTGGTCACCACCGGACGGCTAGCCGTCGGCCCTCTCACCGGACGTCCGGCCATAAACCGACGTCGACCCCGGACGTCGATAGTTCTAGACGTGCACCTGTCCCCTATCACGTCTGGACCCTATCGAAGCCAGAGTTAGCCTATCAACTAGACCATTTGTTACCTTGCCTAACCCTGATACTAACTGTCATCACCTGTATCGGGAATGTACTCACCCCTGTCTACATTTGGCGTCGTTGCCTAATCAAAAAACCCGGAGAGTCTAGGCAAAGTGATTGAGGGAGTTAGGTGCATGACTGATTTCAGGGAACAAAGCAAAGGGTAAGACGAAGCGCACGACTGGCGAACCTACGAGCAAACGAGGCCCCAGAGGTGTCTCACCCAGAGATAGAACAAGTATGGAACGCTGAAGACGATGAAAATGCACACATAGAAACCTTGTTGGTGACTGCAGAAAACGAGGAAGAACAAATAGCAGAAAGAGCACCCATAGTTGACGATTGGACGGTAACACCCCAACCGACGGGAGAGGAGTGGCCAGAGGATACTGTAGGAGAGAACCTGGTATCAAGGCATCACCGCGGAGGTTCGTGGGGAGGAAGACCGGAGCCACGTTTGGTATATTCGCGAAGAAGGTCGCGAAGCAGAGACGAAGGGGGAACGCAGACAAGGCTATTTGGGGAAAATTTTGCACCACCAACAGTTGATAGACAACCGCAAAGAACTCAACACACAACAGTACTTGTATACCAGAATACCATGGCAGGAAATCAGGCTAATAGAACTATACGGCAAAAATGCCCACCTTTCTCAGGTGAAGGGAAAGAAGACCCAGCCCGACATGTGGGAACTTGCACTACCATTTGGGGAGCAAATGGGGTGAATCAAGACACACAATGGTTGCAATTGTTTCCAGCAACATTGCGAGGCATGGCGATAGACTGGTACTTGAAAAGACAGAGTAGACAAGCATTTGCACAATGGGAAGACACTGAAGAACGCATTCATAGAGGAATTCCGACCAATGAGAGACGACACTGACATAATCACAGAAATCTGTGTCACGAAGATGAAAACGGATGAAGATGTTAAGAGCTTCAATAGAAGACTGAAACAAGCGACGGACAAAATGGAAATGACACCTGCCGACGGTATGATTAAGCGGTGGTTTCTGGATGGACTACTTCCAAGATGGAGGAAGAAGATGAAGGCAGTACCATCCTCAACATATGAAGAAGCACTGGAGAAAGCGAAGAACTTCGAAAGTGAAGGGAAGCAGACAACCGCCGGAATTGGAGGTCACTTAAAACATACCGAAGAATCGGATAGTGATGATGAAGACAAGGTGCGGAGCACGATCCACACCTTTCGGAAAGAAATGGAGAAGATACTGAAAGAAGCCAAAAATGAAAATCGAAAAGACCGGAAGGAAATTTGGTGCTCGGATTGCAAGAAGGAAGGGCATTCCAATATTGAGTGTCCGAAGAAAGCTTCTTGTAACATATGTGAAATTGTAGGTCATCCAGTGGTCGAGTGTCCATTCAATCTTAAGAAAAAACGACATAAAACTTTGGCCATTCAACAAGAAGAACAGCCAAACCCGGGGAAGGAATGGACAAGCTGCAACAAGCGGAGGATACGGGGAATAACCGGCGAGGAGGAAGACAAGGAGGCCGAGCCGATTGCAATATGACGGCGAGGGCCGACCGGTTATTCAATGTCGAAGCTGTCAAGAATGGGGCCATTTCGCAAAGAATTGCCCCAAGACGCGAGAATGCGAGGAAACAACAATCGTGGAAATAATACCACGCGGATGTGCAAATGGTGCGGTCCGGGCAACCACGCGGAAGCCAATTGCCCGAACAAGGCCGGTACCGAGTGGGACACAGAATATAAACCTGATTGGCATAGGAGAGGTGGAGGAACCAAAGAATGAAGTCCTGGGCTGTAACAAGGGCACTGGCCGGGAAGAGGGAGGAATACCCGAACCCTGCCAAGGAGAAGGCACGATGGCAGGAAGCCCAAGAGATGATAAATACAGAATTAGCCAAGGAAAAAGGAGATCAACTAATTCTGGAGAAAGTGTTGCAACGACCGGAGATCGTGCAGAAGGCAACAATGGAAGGCTTGGTAACGGAGGTACTAAACACGAAGGTGGAAATGAAAGTCGCCAACTTGTTTAGCATCGTACCGGAGCTGTATGCTACAATCGGAGAAGTCATCAAGAAGAAGGATGAACCTCGACGGGTAGCAAGTATCAAGCATGACCGGTTCATCGATCCAACAATCCTGATGATTGAAGCGGGGGAAGAAGCCAGCTATCGTCCAAATAGAAGTTTTGAACTATAAGGCGACTCAGGTAATTGTGGATGGAGGATCGAGTGTGAACGTAATGCCGAAAAAGACTTGGCGGATAATTGGGCAACCCGCCTTATGATCTCCAACCTTTAAGCTATATGGAGCTGATCGGTATGGCATCGAGACATTGGGCGTTTTAATGAACTAGAAGATACGCATAGCAGATCAAGACTTTGTGGTAGATTTTGTCATTATTGCTATGCGAGAAGTCCGCATACGATGCACTTCTAGGACGAGGATGGTGAGAGCAGCCAAAGTTAACCATAATTGGGAGAAGGAAAGATTATCTTTCAAACAAGGGCAACACAAGTATATTATTAATCCGAAGAATCATACGGTGAGTCGGGATATAGCAACTTCAGATGATTCGGGGTCCTCTTCATCAGATGGTGAGGCGGGGATATGAACCCGACGAGGAAGGAGTGTTGGAACTTGATAAGCTGCACGGAGGACGACTATGACCAAGACAAGGGTCTACTACACTGGCGAGATGGAAGATTACGAAGTATTCCCTCCCCAATGTCGTGCATAGAAGCAAAAATAGAGACCAAAATGGATGAGGCGCAAGAACCTAGAAAAGAAATTAGTAACAAAAGAATGACGACGAGCGGATAAGGACAAAGACCGGGAGAAGTGGACATTTCCCAAGAATTTTGCAGAATTCACGATGGGGGAAGCAGTCATCGAGGAGAAACCAGCCCACCCCATCGCGGCACTAAAAGCAACAGATGAGCCTGAATCAATAAAATATGAAGGCCCGAAGATGATTCGAGTAAACTTGGGAGAGGAAGGTGAAGAGAAGATGATCAAATGTGGAGACGATTGGGATCCAGTCCTCAAAGCTGCAGCAATTAAGATTTTTATGGACTACAAGGATGTTTTTGCTTGGACGTATAGAGACTTGAAGGGAGTACCACCCGAGCTTTGCGTACACAAGATTTCTATGATAGAGGGCGCACAACCGGTCGGAAGGCGTCCTTACGGGGATGAATCCCAAATATGCGGCAAAGGTGAATGCCGAAATCGAGAAGATGCTAGATGCAGGCATTATATTCAAGGTTACGACAAGCGAGTGGGTTTCACCAATCGTGATCACTCTAAAACGAGAAGTAGATAAAATCCGAATCTGTGTGGATTTTAGAAGTTTGAATGCCGTAACTATAAAAGATCCCTTCCCAATCCCATTCACGGACTCCATACTCGAAGAAGTAGCTGGCCACGAGATCTATTCATTTTTGGATGGATTCTCGGGGTACAATCAGATCAGCATAGCAGAAGAAGACAAGTTGAAGACTACTTTTGTGGTGGAGAATGGAATATATGCATACAATCGTATGCCATTTGGCCTATGCAATGCACCCGCTACTTTTCAAAGGATCATCTTATATATCTTTGATAAAATGTCCACAGGGAATTTTAAAGCTTTTTTAGATGATTGGTCGTTGTATGGGAAGACGAGGAACATCTAAAAGCTACGGAAGAATGCATGGGTTTATGCGGGAAGGCGCGAATCGCACTTAACCCAAATAAATGTGTCTGTTGGTGCCATACGGGAAAGCTGTTAGGACACATAGTACGCAAGAAGGATTAAAACCCGACCCGGACAAGATACGGGTAGTGTTACTAATGGAGGAGCCACATGACGTGAGCTCAGTTAAAACTTTTATGGGAACCGTCGGATACTACAGGAGGTTTATCCGAAATTATGCATTGACGTCTCACCCACTAGACACACTTACATGGAAGAATGCCCCATTCGGATGGACGAGAGGAACACCAGGTGGCGTTTGAAGGATTGAAGGAACACCTGGTAAAAGCACCTATCCTGGTTTACCCTAAGCTGGGAGAGAGAATTCCATGTCCATGTGGACGCCTCAAACTTTGTGATTGGATGCGCATTAGCACAGGAAGGCCAATTTGGATTGGATCAGCCCATATACTTTGCAAGTAGGCTATTGTCAAGAGCCGAAAAGAATTATAGTACAACGGAGCGAGAAGCATTGGGAATGGTGTACTCGGTACAGAAGTTCAGACACTATTTATTGGCGAACCCTTTTGCTTTCTACGTAGATCACCAGGCTCTGTTATACTTGATCAATAAACCAACGATCTATGGACGAGTAAGTCGATGGCTCGTCACTCTGCAAGAATTCGTGTTTAGAGTGGTAGTAAGGCCAGGGAAGAAACACGTAATAGCGGATCAGTTGTCAAGGATTCGCTCAGGCGAACCTGCAGAGGGAGGAATACCGGATGAATTTCCCGATGCACAACTGTTCATGATTAATGCTATACCTAGGTGGTATAAGCATATCGGGGAATATCTGTCGACAGGGAAGTTGCCAGAGGAGTTGACGACAGCGGAACAACGGAAGGTAATTACAAAGTCAGCACCCTTCACCTTGATTGCAGGACTGCTATATAAGATGGGGGAGGATCAGATACTTCGACGATGTATAATGGAAGATGAAGTACAACAAGACCACGAGGGAGACACACGAGGGACTAGCAGGAGGACACATGGGACCAGATGCGACAGCAAGGAAAGTGTTGTTGGCAGGTCTGTGGTGGCCCACCCTCTTTCACGATGCTAAACAATTTGTGACAGCATGTGATACGTGCCAAAGAACAGGAAACCGTTGAAAAGAGACTTCATGCCACTACATCCGTCGCAGCCTCAAGAACTATTCGAAAGATGGGGGCTGGACTTTGTAGGTCCTCTAAAGACAAGTCGAAGGAGGAGATGTCGATACATCGTAGTTGCAACGGAGTACCTCACAAAATGGGTCGAAGCAAGGGCTTTACCAGACAACTCGGCAAGAAGCACGGCTCGCTTTTTGTACGAACAAGTAATTACAAGGTTTGGGATACCTCTACAGCTGACAAGTGACAGAGGCGGCCATTTTGTGAATGCAATTATAAAGAATCTAACGGAGGAGTTCAGGATCTTCCACTCACTATCAAGTCCGTACTACCCGAGAGCAAACGGGCGAGCGGAGGCGACGAATAAGGTCCTGGTGTCCATCATGTACAAGACATGTGGAGTAGAGGGAGCCGGCGGGAGGAAAGACTACCGGCGGTTCTATGGGCATATAGAACAACTTTTAAGCCAACCACAAATAACACACCTTTTCAAGCGATGTACGGGCGGGAAGCGGTGGTACCGGTTGAATTCCTTATACCAAGTTTGAGAGTAGCGATCGACAACCGGTTGAGTGAAGAAGAAAGCGTCCGAGAGCGATTGACAACCTTGGTACAATTAGATGAGAAGCGGGTGATGGCTCAATGGGCAACGGAGGTAGCGCAGAAGAGAAGGAAGTTATGGCATGATAAACACCTTCGGAAGATGGACTTGAAGGTTGGTGGACTAGTTCTAAAATACAACGGTAAGAGAGAACTCAAGCCAGGGAAATTAAAAACCACGTGGCTTGGACCCTTCCAGGTGGATGAAATACTAGAAAACGGGGCAATTAGACTAAGGAAATTGGATGGAACATTATGCCCCGAGGTAATCAATGGTTCCAAGTTGAAGGTATACAAGCCACGTGCGGAAGTCAACATGATTAACTCGGAACAAACGGGAACTTCAGAACAGAAGAAGAAGATTCAGGCACACAACCTTCCAGAAATAACGAGCAGGGTAGCGTTGTTCGAGGGGAGGAAACGCATAACCTGGATTGGTTGTTTGGGAGTGAGGAAGAGCAATCAATGGAACTCTCAAGTAACGGCGAAGGGGACCGACTCCAAGTCATGACGGAGGTCGCTCAACGAGAGGTTACGGAAGAAGATGAAGAAGACGAGTTAGATTGATGCGGCGAATGAGAATGGAAACACATCGGTGCAAGAGGAATATGAAACTACGAGACAGTACAACAATCGGCTACGGGAACAGGTGATCCGGGAGTTGGACACAACCATGCACGGGGTAAATGAAAGGCATGAAGCTCGCCTAGCGAGTGGGCGAGCTGAATCAAGGGGACAGAAACGAGTGCAACGGGGAACTCTTCAGAAAGCGGTTTATTCTCCTTGGAAGAAGAACGAGGGAAGTCGTGACAAGTCCAAGGGAACATAGACGGGGAAAAGCAAAAGTAACTGCTGCACTTTCTAGGAGTTCTTCTTCAGCCTCGCTAAAAATTGTATTAAATCCAGAAGAATCCTCAAGTAGAGAAGTAGCAAACTTTCGGGAAACAAGAGATTCTCCAGAAAGACCCAGGAGATGGGAAGCAGGACAAAGCTCGATTGCTAAATATCACATAAGTAGGGGGAAGTGGCGGCAATAATATGGAAGGATATAGAAACGGTACATGAAAAAGCAAGAACTGGAGGGTGGTTGGAATACTCCAGCAACAACAATAATCTACCACGGGACCCAGATATCTCGATTGCTAGCCCTAACCAGGACAATAGAAGGCAAAGGGAGGAAGATCGCGGTCGGCAAGCGGGTGTCGGATTCTGAAGCTGCGAGATAATTGAAGACGATACTTCACTAAGTTCACAAGATGAATACAATGGAGGATTGAATGGGGATGGCATACCCGAAATACCATCGACTCGTGCATGGAGAACACCTTATCTTTGGAGCCATGAGACGCCCAAGCGAACGGGAAGAGGTAGCTAGGTATCGGATGGCTGCACTAGATTTGCGACAGCATAGAAGAGAAGTACGGAGATTGCGGCGAGAGGGTTCAAGAAACTTTAGTCTGGCCACTCAATACGGTAGGAGATGGAAATGACTCAAGTACCGAGCTCGGTCTTTTCGGAAGAGTACCGGGAGAACTTGGCTCATTGTACCATGCAACGACAATTTGAGCAAAGCGGATGGAGACGAGGCGGTGAGAGCCGATAGGAGGCGAGGATCTTGCAACAACTAACACCGAGCCGGGATCACAACCTATAAACGAGACCCGTAGCAGAGATAATTTAGGTACCTTCGGGAGACCGCAAGGAACCCTGAGAGTACTGACCAAGGGAGGAGCGTGGTTGACCTCCGTCCCGGTAGCTTGAGAGGAAGAAATTCCCCTCTCGCTACCAATAGGTCGACTGGTTCTCAGTTTGGACCGCGAGGCCCATCGAGAACTTAGTCCAAGTCAACCCATCACTTCGTGCTCCCGAGAATAGGCCGAGAGGTCCATCTCAGCGAGCTCGTAGGAACCAGAGACGTCGTCAAGATCAACTGAGGGACCGACCGAATCTCGGGCAGCTGGGAGTACGGCAGCCCAACATTAGGGAGATTCGATCGGATAGAGGTCGAGGACGCGGTAACCAGGTCCGCAGAAGGAGAGATTGGGACCGTAATCCCAATCTAGAGCAAAGGAATCAAGCACGGGCAGTTGCAGGTAATGATCGAGGTTGAGGACGAGGTCGGAGATCTAGACGACCCGATGAGAATGGAGAACACCAAGGGCAGCAACTGAGCCGGCAGGCGGAAATTGATCAGCAAGAAAATGGGGGAATAATATATACTTATTTGGATGATTGTATAATACTCCGACATAATGATGGAAGGACTGAACAAATTCCACTGGTGCCTGATTATCCCGAACGACCAAACCAGACTAGCAGCCACCAGGAGGAAGTAGCAGAACCCCGAGATAATATTATCAGTCCAGATGGGGAAGAAGATCAGATGGCCGAAGAATGATGGGAGCAGTTAGCCCAGAAATGAACAAGTCAATAATAATGCCAGACGATGGGATAGTAGGAATCAGTCCCAGAGCCAGCAAGAAGACAGCAGACGGAAGAAACGAGAAGAACAAGGCGGCGCATTATACCAGAGAAAGAATAAGACAACAGTCACACTCGGGAACTTCCCCAAGACGAAACAATCGCCGAAGACGGCAGGCGACGGAAGAGATAAACACTGATAGTGATGACGACTTTAGTAATTTCGGAGAAAATAGCCGTCATCAGCAGAATTCGACCTCAGATGCATGGGAACTGCGCATTGGCTTGACCATGCGGTTCACCCGTCGACGTTAAGTTATAGACGTCGAAGACAATTTTGAAAAAAAAAAAAAAATAAAAATTATAAAAATTCAAAAGTCAACATAAAAAGTCAAAAAGCAGGAAAAAGACGAAATAGGGAAGAAGACGGAATAAGGACACCTAGACGTCTAGGAAGGCCGACGTGTCGCGCATGCATGCAACCAGGTAGTTGGAGCGGTTGGGAGAAAAACTATATAAGGAGGAGAAGCCTCATTCTTCTCACATCGCTCTCAAGTAGCAAGGAGGTGGACGAGAAGAAGCAGAGTGCGCGGCAGGGGAAGCAGGAGTTGCAGACGGCTAGGGCAACGGACGACGGCTAGTTGACGGCTGACGGAAGGTGGAGTAGGAAGAGGAGAACGTGCAAACGTCTACAGCAACGCCTACACTCCAAAGACTCGACGTCTACAACACACTCCACTAGACAACACACCTACCTAGCTAGACGTCAGGAAAACGGCATAGCATTCGACGAACCAAACACTCGATACACGCCTAGCCATCCAAGGAATATAGGACATCACGCAAAAGAAAGACCGGTGAACAACCAAATCTGTAGCCAAATTACCACACAAAGATTTAAGAAAGAAAAAAAAAAAAAAAAAAAAAAAAAAAAAAAAAAAAAACAAAAAAAAAAAAAAAAAAAAAAAAACACAAATGAAAAAACAAATAATAAAAAAAAAAACAAATATAACAAAACACAAAAAAGAAAAAAAAAAAAAAACAAAAATAACCCCAAATGAAATGGATAAATTAAAGAGGAGAGGGCAATGGAAGAAATGGCAAGGCATGGTCGAAGAAGAACTTGACCGATTGGTTCGGTGGGCGGTCGGGGACCTTGGCGAAGTGATATTTCCAAAATTTATGCAAGGCAACCTTGGTCACTACCTACAGGCCAAGTGCAAACAATGCAAATATAGCAAAAGAAAACAAGTCTTTATTGTGAACGAACAAATTTATGTTTGCGGCAAGGCAAGAATCCACACGAGCTAGGAGCAGACGTGGAAGTGGGCTAGAACTATGCCAATGTATACATAACCCGACACTGGCGGTGGGGGTGAGGGAATCAAAACATTAGTCAACTAAGGACATATGGAGCAAGAATACAGTATTGGAAAATAAACTTAGCCGAGGGCATGGAACGCATGGAAAATCACGAAGAGATGAAGGAGGTAATGAAGTTACAAGTGAGTTGGTAGAGAAGAATCTGAAAGAAGGGGGAAGAGATAAAACTAAGAACAAAAGAAGTGGAACAGGACATGCGAGAAGAGCGGAGCGATTGGGTCAAGAAAAAAGCTGAAAGAAATGCAGCTTTGGAGGAAGACGGAGGGAAAAAAAACGAAAACTTTAGAGGAATGAAGGATATGCGGAGAAAAGAACTGATGAAGAAGAAGAAGAGAAGCAAAACTTGAAGTTGAATGGGCAAAATATTATAACTATGCCAAAAGCTCAAGGAGGAACGGGACCAATACGCAAAGGCCGGATATGAACAATCACAACAGGGTACACCAAAGAAGACAGCAAGAGGCGGAACCAGCAACGAAGAAGCAAGAACGACTCTCGAAGGGAGGATAGATGAAAATAAGTAGGAAAATTCCAACAAGAAAAAATGAATGTAAGAGCAAAGTTGGACAGACCAGAACGACGCCAGTGAAAGACGCCGTTGGGACGCGGGGTAGCGAAGGGAACGAGAGCGAGGGACAAGGCAAAGGAGGGGGGAGTGGGGAGGGCTAGTGGGACGGCTAGTAGCGAGTTGGACGCTAATTAGCAATTAGTTAGCGATTGGTGTAGAAGTGGTTGGGGAAGGTGGGAACCAACAGCAAAAAACCCCCTTTCAAACATTTGTATAGCATTGAGAGAAAGGAGAGAGAAAAAATTCTAGCAGTGTAACGGGATGCAAATATGATACAAAGACACAGATGATGGTGTGAGTTGAGTTATGGCATTAATGGCATTTGTTGAGGTGGAAAAAGGCATGTGAGTCGAATGGTGAAATGTTAGGGGTTGTTAACGTGGACGGTGGAGCGCGGATGGCGGTGTGCACGAGCACGTCAGCCGACGTCCGCACCACCCGCGCCCCCCTCTCACCGACGTCCACCCAAACCACCCCCCGACGTTGATGTTCAGACACCCCCACACCGGACCCACGAGCCATACGGACTAGTTAACCTGCCACCTAAAAAGCATCACCGTATCGGGAATGACACCCGTCAATTTACCCCAGACGTCTACCTGTGCCCCGTAGACGTCTCTGAGTCTGTCCTAGACGTCTACTGTCTAAGACATCTATTGAACTTATTTGTCTACAACAGAATAGCATGTTAAACATTATACCAAAGCTCATCACTTATTCCTGATTCTTGTCATTCCCTCATCTTGGGAAAGCACTCACCCCTGTCTACATTTCACGTCGTTGCCTAAACAAACTTTGGGTCAAGAGGCATATGTGATAAGGCAAGGAGGTGAATGACACATTCGAGGTCAGGTAGAAGAGGAAGGAGTACAAGGCAGCCGAGAAGAAGTGCACGACTGGCGAACCAAAGAACACAGAACAAGGACAAAGTGTCACAACCAGAAGTGGAGAGTGTGGAACCCCGTAGAAGACGAAAGTCCTAGAGCAGAGATGTTGTTGGTGACAAGAGAAGGTGAATAACAAATAGCGAAGGAAGTACCCATTACTGGAAACGAGGATTGGACGGTAACACCCAAACCAGCGGAGAGGAGTTGGCCGGCGGATACAGAAGTAGGAGACTTTGTACCGCAGCAACCACGTGTAGGTTCGTGGGGAGGAAGACCAAAACCACATCTTGTTTACTCGCGAAGGAGGTTGCGAAGCGGAGGCTCACGAGAGCTAGGTAGAAGGCTATTTGATCCAAATTTCTCACCATCAACAGTAGAGAGGGGTTCGGATAGAACCCCACCCCGATCACCACCGAGAAGTTCGCCTAGTGGGACAGTCCCAATGGCGAACCTTGCTAACCGTGCGGGCAAGAAAAAATGCCCACCCTTCACCGGGGAAGGAAAAGAAGACCCGGCCCATCATGTAGGAACTTGTATCACCATTTGGGGATCAAATGGGGTATCACAAGACAGAGTGGTTGCAACTGTTTCCAGCTACCTTGCGATGTATGGCTATGGATTGGTATTTGAAACACCAAAATACGCAACCATTCACACAATGGACTTCCTTAAAGGATGCATTCATTGAAGGATTCCGACCACTAGGGGATGACACGGAGATCATCACTGAAATCTTCGCCACAAAACAAAAACCAGAAGAAGACGTCAAGAGCTACAATAGGAGGTTGAAGCAGTTGACAAACAAAATGGAAATGCCACCTGCCGACGGAATGATAAAACGTTGGTTTTTGGATGGATTACTGCATAAGTACCAAAAGAAGATGAAGGCATTACCCACATCAACGTATGCAAAAGCCCGTGAGAAAGCAAAGAACTTCGAAAGCGAGGCCAAACAAACGGCTGCAGGGATCGGAGGATAGCCTAGACACGAAGATTTCGATAGTGATGATGAAGATAAAGTCCAAAGTGCAATACACTCCTTTCGGAAAGAATTTGATAAAATCATAAGATTAGTCAAAGGAGAAGTGAGGAAAGATAGGAAGGATATTTCGTGTTCCGACTGTAAAACGGAGGGACATGCAAATACTAATTGCCCAAAGAAAGCATATTGCAACATATGCGATATTACAGGTCACCCAGTAGCAAATTGCCCATTCAAATTGAAGGGAGCAAGGCACCAAACCCTAACAGTCCAACAAGGAAATCAACCTGATACTTCAAGAAGTGGACAAGGTGCAACAAGCGACGGATAGAGGAATAACCGCCGAGGTGGAAGACAAGGAGGGCAAAGTCGACTGCAGTACGACTCTAAAGGGAGACCTGTAATCTAGTGTCGAAATTGCCAAGAATGGGGCCACTTTGCGAAGAATTGCCCCAAGCCTCAGAATACGAGCAATGCTGGTGGTAGAAATGCTACCCAGATGTGTAGATGGTGTGGACCCCGAAACCATAAAGAGGCTAATTGCCCAAATAAGGCAATTTCCAGTGGTACGCAAAATGTCTATTTGATTGACTTTGGTGAAGCAAGTACAATGATGGAGAGGGAAAATGAAGTCCTAGCAGTAACAAGAGCACAAGCTAGGAAGTTAGAAGAGTACCCAAATCCTGCCAAAGAGAAAGAGCGATGGCAGGAAGCTCAAGAAATGATAAGAACAAAACTAGACAAAGAAAAGCAGGATAGGCTAGTTATGGAGAAAGCTCTAAAGAAGGTGGAGATCACAAATGATAAGCAAGAATCAATAGAAGGCTTGGTGACACAGGTACTGAATACCACGGTGGAAGTGAAAGAGGCGAGTCTATTCAACATAGAACTTGAGTTATATGCTACAGTGGGGGAAGTCATGAAAACAAAGAAGAAAGAAACCCAACAGGTAGCCCACATCAAGCAAAGTCAGTTCATTGATCCAACGATACTGATAATCGAGGCAGGGAAAAAGCCAGGTTTGGTCCACATGGAGATACTAGACCACAAGTTGAATCAGGTAATCGTTGACGGAGGATCAAGCGTGAACGTGATGCCAAAAAGGATGTGGCGGAGCATTGGCCAACCCGCACTAAGATCTCCAAACTTCAAGTTATACGGAGCAGATCAATACGGTATATGATGCATTGTTGGGACGTGGGTGGTTACGAATGGCAAAGGTAAACCACAACTAGGAGAAAGAACACCTGACCTTCAAGAAAGGCCAGCACAAGTATCTGATTAATCTAAAGAACCATGCACTAAGCCAAGAAATTGCAACTTCAAATGATTTAGGAGCTTCTTCAGATGAAGAATCAGGATATGAACCAGACGAAGGAGTACTGCACTTGGAAGATTGCATGGAGGATGAGTACAATCAAGACAAAGGCTTACTCCACTGGCAACTAGAAGACAATGAAGTATTTTCTCCCCAGTGTTTTTGCATTAACGCAGGAGACGAAATCCAAGAAGATGAAAAGAAGGAACCGGAAAAGGAAGAAAGCAGTAAGAAATAGATAGTAGGAGAAAAGGATAAGGAAAGAGAAAAATGGACATTTCCCAAAAACTTTGCAGAATATACGAGGGGAGACGCAATCATTGTAGACAACCAACTCACCCCATTGATGTTCTTAAGGCAGTAAATGAACCTAAGTCCATCAAGTATGAGGGACCCAAAATGATTTTGGTAAACTTGGGAGAAGATGGCAAGGAGAAGATAATTAAGTATGGAGACGACTGGGATCTAGTGCTAAAAGCAGCAACATTTAAAATATTTTTGGAGTATAAGGATGTCTTCGCTTCGACATACAAGGACCTGAAGGGAGTTCCACTAGAGCTCTGTGTACACAAGATTACCTTGATTGAAGGCGCACGACCAGTAAGGAGGCGACCATACAGGATGAATCCCAAGTATGCAGCCCTGGTGAATGCTGAAATTGAAAAGATGCTAGATGCGGGCATCATTTTCAAGGTTACGACAAGCGAATGGGTGTCACCAATCGTGATCACCTTGAAGAGGGAGGCAAATAAAATCTGTATTTGTGTGGACTTTTGAAGCCTCAATGCCGTAACCATAAAGGATCCCTTCCCGATCCCTTTCACAGACTCCATCTTGGAAGAAGTAGCGGGCCATGAGATCTATTCATTTTTAGATGGATTCTCAGGATACAACCAGATCAGCATTGTGAAGGAAGATAAGTTGAAGACCACCTTTGTAGTAGAAAACGGAATATATGCTTATAACCGCATGCCATTTGGTTTGTGCAATGCACCGGCTACTTTTCAGCAGATCATCCTATATATCTTTGACAAGATGTCCACAGGAAATTTCAAAGCTTTCCTAGATGATTGGTCGTTGTATGAAAGAGCACAGGAACATTTGAAGGCGTTGGATGAATGCATGAGCTTGTGTAGGCGAGCTCGAATATCCATGAACCCAGGCAAATGTGTCTTGATGGTACCATACGGGAAGCTGCTAAGGCATATTGTATGCCAAGAGGGTTTGAAGCCCGATCCAGATAAAATTTGGGTAATACTGTTGATGGAGGAGCCACATGACGTGAGCTCAGTAAAGACCTTCCTGGGAACAATAGGATACTACAGAAGGTTCATCCGGAATTACGCACAGACTTCTCATCCATTAGATGCTCTAACATGAAAAGGTGTTCCTTTTCACTGGGCAGAGGAGCACCAGGGAGCTTTTGAGGGGTTAAAAGCACATTTGGTGAAGGCACCTATCCTGGTTTACCCAGACTGGGAGGAGTTCCATGTGCAGGTAGACACCTCAAATTTTGCCATTGTCTACGCATTGGCTCAGGAAGGCCAATTTGGGTTGGATCAGCCCATCTATTTCGCAAGTCGGATGTTGTCTTGAGCCGAGAAGAACTACAGTACAACAAAGCGTGAAGCACTAGGGATGGTGTATGCAGTACAGAAGTACCGGAACTATTTGTTGGCTAACCCTTTTGCTTTCTATGTAGATTATCAAGTGCTATTGTACCTGATTAACAAGCCAACGATCTATGGATGAGTGAGTCGATGACTCGTCACTCTGCAGGAATTCGTATTTTGGGTGGTAGTGAGACCTGGAAAGAAGCACGTAATTACAAATCAACTATCAAGGATTTGCTTAGGAGAACCTACAGAAGGAGGAATACCGGATGGATGAATTCCCCGATGCACAATTATTCATGATAAGTGCGATACCCGTGTGGTATAAACATATAGGGGATTATCTATCGACAGGAGAGCTTCCAAAGGAGATGATGGCAGCTAAACAATGTAAGGTGATTACGAAATCAGCACCCTTTACCTTGATTGCAGGATTGCTCTACAAGATGGGAGAGGACCACATTCTAAGACGATGCATGATGGAATATGAAGTGTAGCAAACCCTAAAAGAGGCACACGAAGGATTGGCCGGAGAACATATGGGACCTCACGCAATGGCTAGGAAAGTGTTGTTGGTAGGACTATGGTGGCGTACCCTTTATCACGATGTCAAGAACTTTGTAAAGGCATGTGATATATGTCAAGCGACAGGAAAGCCGTTGAAACGGGACTTCATTCCACTGCATCCATCGCAACCTCAAGAACTCTTTGAGAGATGGGGGTTGGATTTTGTGGGTCCACTAAGAATAAGTCACAAAAGGAAGTGTAGGTACATCGTAGTCGTAACAAAGTACCTACTGAAATGGGTCAAAGCAAGGGCCTTACTAGATAATTTTGCAAGAAGCACAACTCACTTTTTGTATGAGCAGGTCATCACACGGTTCGGCATACCTCTACAATTGACAAGTGACAGAGGAGGCCATTTCGTTAATGAAATCATCCAAAATTTGACGAAGGAATTTAGGATCTTTCATTCATTGTCAAGTCCATATTACCCAAAGCAAATGGGCAAGCGGAGACAACAAATAAGGTCCTGGTTTCTATCATGTATAAAACGTGTGCAATTGAAGGAGCAGACTCGGAGGAGCGCTTACCAGCAGTTCTGTGGGCGTACAAAATTACCTTCAAACCTACCACAAACCACACACCCTTTCAACTGATGTATGGATAGGAGGCGGTGGTACTGGTGGAATTTCTAGTACCAAGCTTGAGGGCAGCCATTGAGACCCACCTAAATGAAGAAGAGAGTATGGAGGAAAGACTCGTAGCACTAGTATAGTTAGGCGAGAAAAGGGTGATGGCACAGTGGGCAACGAAGATTGCTCAGCAACGACGAAAGTATTGGCATGACAAACATCTCCGAAAAATGAATTTGAAGGCTGGCGAATTAGTACTCAAATATAACAGAAAAAGAGAGATCAAGTCAGGGAAATTGAAGATCCTATGACTTGGACCCTTCCAAGTGGACGAGGTACTGGATAACGGGGTTGTTCGATTGAAGAAGCTGGATGGAACAATCTGCCTCGAGGTGGTGAACAATTCTAAGTTGAAGGTGTACAAGGCATAGGCACAAATAAACGTAATCAACTTAGAAATTGTGAAGGGCACTTCTAGTAACACAACTGAATAAGTACAGCCAGGTATACGATCCTACGAACACGGTGGGCCAAGTAATGTTGATCGAGAGGAAGAACTTGTCAACCTGGAATGGTTATTTGGAACAGAAGGAGAACCTGTAATCGAACAGAGGGAGTTAGAACCTCGTGAGGGAGAACAAAGACGATTACAACCCCATGTACAAATTCCAAATAGCGAAGTAGAAGAGTGACTTCGGAACATTTTGCATGTTGCTTCACAAGGACAAATACTAGAAGTGGAGGAATATGAAGGTCAAGGACCAAAAGTTCTGCAACGGATGGCTTGGGAAACGCAGAGATTGCATGAGTATGAGACCCTTCCGCAGTACAATGCACGCTTAAGGGAACAAGTCATTCAGGAGTTGGATGGAACTATGCAACGAATGCACTAGTGAGAGGAAGCGCGTAGGGCAAAACAGGCAGAAAGAGAGCAAGGAGAATTCAGGGGAAGTTTGGATGGCAATTCATCAAAAAGTAGCCTATTTTCCATAGCTTCAAATAATTCGCCCTCAGCACCACTCACAATCCATCTAAGACACTCTCTCGGAGGCAGGAAAATCGAAGGTTGCAAGGATGTGGACTAGAGATGCAATTCTACGGAGTAAGGGAGAATACAGAAAATAATGTAGGACCCTCGAGGAATAATGCAAATTCCTCAAAGAACTCGGATAGTTCATCTACAGCCACATTGAGAATCCTCCTGAATATTGACGACTCCGCAAGAGCGGCTTCACCATTATTCGACATCGTCGAAGATTTCGAAGATCACCAAAACAGGATGAGACAAGGGAACTACATCAAAACTTAGCTACCAATAGCGAATATCAGATGAGTCGTGAACCGACATCCGAGATTTTGTGGCAGGATGTCAGAGATGTACCCGAACAACTAAGGTATGGAGGATGGCTGGAAGATTCAAGCGAGGATGAGAATCAACCTCGGGACCCTAATATACCCCACGCCAGTCCCAACCCAGACCGTAGGAGACAAATGGATGAACTCCGAAGTCGACAAGCAAGGGTCAGATTCCTCGAAACAGTACAGGTAATTGAAGACGAGGAGTCTTTGAGCCCACAAGATGGAGGCAATGGAGGAACAAATATCCAGTCGGACGATGAAGATGCAATATCAGGAAGATCAATACCACGTAGGTGGAGAATGCCATATGAAGAATCCATACAACGCCCGAATCAACGACAGGTAGTGACAAGGTATCGGTTGGCGGCATTGGACTTACAACGACATAGAAGAAAAGTAAGATGATTGCAACAAAGGGTTCAAGAAACCTCAGAATGGCCAATGAACACTGCAGGAGAAGGAAATGACTCAAGCACGGATTCGACTTTCTCAAATCAGTACCAAGAGGCCCTAGCTCAATGCGCACCACAGAGGCGCTTTGAAGAAGCGAGGTGGCGACGACGGTTGATAAGGGTGTTGCAAAACTTTATTATTATTAACATAAATCATTCACCAATATGCAGAAATATCAAATCATTCATCCACAAATAAATATTCCACAATAACAATCCACAAATGAGAGAAAGATAGATAATACCCTTAAGGTAGGGAAACACCAATAATAATCCTTAAGGAAGGAATAACTCCACAAGATCTCCCAAGATGAGAGAGCCACTCAAGGAGGGCAAAGTCCCATAAGCCACTTTGTGGGCAAAGACGATTACATATGATTGATCTCCATGATGATTACAATGACAAATATCTCTTCTTTATATATCCATCTTCTTATTCTACTTTGGGGAGCCTACTACTAATATAATATTATATTATAATATAATATAATATTATAATAAAATCAACCTTGGGTTATGTGTGGCCCATGCCAACCCTTATACAATATAATAATATATCCCCAAATATCTATTCCTAGGTACCCTACCATGCCACCCTCCTTACAAATGTTTTGTCCTCGAAACATGTGAAGAAACAAGATAATATGATTTGCTAAGCAATGTTAGCAATTGGTACCAATCTCGATCATCCATCCATCCAAGTGAAACACGTTGATGTTGGTATGCCATTTTATTACTTGAGTATCCAAATCTGCTTCGTTGGCTCCACGCTTTTGCTGCTGTATTTTGATAGCTTGAATGATGGGTCCACCTCCCTAAACAAAAAAAAAAAAAAAACCACTTGTTCCTTGATGTTGATGAACCGCTCTGAAAACTAGGATCACTATGCTTTCTCTGCCAAACACTGCCATAGTTGGTGCCCTTATGATTCCATGTGGAACCATAATATTGTTGCCTTGAGCCATACCTCCAAGAATGTTGCCACTCATGGTGGTGTGGATGGCGATATGGTGCAACCTTAACTTGATGTTCTACCTTCTTTGACTTCTCAACATTTGGCTCCATTGTTTTAAATTCTTCTACACATTGTTCTTTCATGTTCTCTTTGTTTGGTGTGTCCTTGTGCTCTTCTATCAAAGCTTCCTTGGACTCTATTACTGTTATTTCTATGGACTCAATTGTTGCTACTTCTTCCATGGACTCTATTGCTACTGCCTTCTTGGATTCTGTTTCAGGTTCTTCAATTTGTTTCTCTACAACCACTTCTTGATTTTCCTTGGATCCTTGCTCCTTAAACTGAGAAATATCCTGCAATGTTATCTTCTTTTTCCTGTACCATAACTTCATAAACTTCTTTTGCACATTAATGTTAACAATACCCAAAGAATCTAACCAAGGATAACCAAGAACAATATCCTCATCATCCATCTGAATAGCATGAAAATCTGAATGTAAAACATATTTATCCATGGTGATCTTCAAATCTTCAAAAATCTGAACATTCTCACCCTCAAGATGTGTGTCCTTAATTTTTGTTGCTTGAACTTGCAACCTCTTAGCCAAAGCAATATTAATAAAATTATATCTGCTACTAGGGTCAATGGAAATAATAACTTGTTCCTTTTGAATGCTTCCATGAACCTGCAAAATAGAACTTTTAGATGAATTTAAACCTTTTTGATCCTTTGCTTGCTTTTGAAAATCCAAATATGTGGCTTCATTCTTCTCACTATCTTCCTTAACATTTTCCTCTTTCTCCTTCTTGAGTAATTTTATTTCTTTTTCATAGTCTTCATTTTGTTTCTTGAAAACTTCCCATTCTCCTTTCATTTCATTTCACTCAATTTGAATTCCCTGTAGTTTCTTTTCAAGGTCTTTGATGACATCCATCAAGCTATCTATATTTTTATTCCTTCCCTCAAGATCTCTCTTACAAACATCTAACTTTCTTTGTAATTGAATAGGTTCCCATTTACTCAAGAATGCATGCTCCACTTCATCCCACGTGAAGTTATTTTTATGGGCACTATTAAAACTATACCACCAGGAGAGAGCTTCTCCTCCAAGATAGCGAGGAAGCATAAATTTCCAATAAGGTTGATACCATGTAAAAATTTTCCACCAATCCCTAACATCAATATCATCTTCTCCATTAAAATTTTGCAGTGCCATAGTTGATGCCCTAATGCAACTAGGGTTTTTTGACAATATATAACATGCCCTAATGCAAACTAGGGTTTTATGGAATAAACATCTTCACACTGAGTTGAAGCTAAAATTCCATAGAGACAACTAGATTTGCAATTTTTCTTCCAAAAAAATAAATTGCAACTGATTTGCTTACCCGAACTAACAAATTTCATCTTTCAAAAAAACTGCGAATTAAAAATTCGTCAGTCCTTGTTCCAAACGTTTGACTTCAGAAGGTCGTATCTCCCTCAATACTGCTCAGATTCCTTTATATGACCACTCATTTTAAAGCTCTTCAAATTCTGCACAAACTGATCCAAAAATCATCTAAATCGGATAAACTTTCGCAGAGATATGGCTCCTGAAAGATGAGATGTTTTTCCAGAAAAAATCTGCAAAATTCGTCACTATCCTTGTTCCAGATGACTGACTTTTGAAGGTCGTATCTCCCTCAATACTGCTCGGATTCCTTTATATGACCACTCATTTTAAATCTCTTCAAATTCTGCACAAACTGATCCAAGAATCGTCTAAATCGGATAAACCTTCGCAAAGATATGGCTCTTGAAAGATGAGATATTTTTCCAGAAAAAATCTGCAAAATTTGTCACTGTCCTTGTTCTAGATGACTGACTTCAAAAGGTCGTATCTCCCTCAATACTGCTTGGATTCCTTCATATGACCACTCATTTTAAAGCTCTTCAAATTCTGCACAAACTGATCCAAGAATCACCTGAATCGGATAAACTTTTGCAGAGATATGGCTCCTAAAAGATGAGACGTTTTTCCAGAAAAAGAAATTTGCCCTAATTCTGCAATCCAACAAAAATAACCCCCTCTTTCGTTGCTCTGATACCACTTGTTACAAAACTTTATTATTATTAACATAAATCATTCACCAATATGCAGAAATATCAAATCATTCATCCACAAATAAATATTCCACAATAACAATCCACAAATGAGAGAGAGATAGATAATACCCTTAAGGTAGGGAAACACCAATAATAATCCTTAAGGAAGGAATAACTCCACAAGATCTCCCAAGATGAGAGAGCCACTCAAGGAGGGCAAAGTCCCATAAGCCACTTTGTGGGCAAAGATGATTACATATGATTGATCTCCATGATGATTACAATGACAAATATCTTTTCTTTATATATCCATCTTCTCATTCTACTTTGGGGAGCCTACTACTAATATAATATTATATTATAATATAATATAATATTATAATACAATCAACCTTGGGTTATGTGTGGCCCATGCCAACCCTTATACAATATAATAATATATCCCCAAATATCTATTCCTAGGTACCCTACCAAAGGGCAGCTAGGAGATAAAGAATCTTGCACCAACTAACACCTGGCAATCAGGCACATGCAGAACCAAGCTCACGAGCAAAACTGCTAGACCAAGCCCGAAATAGAGGTGACTTGGGCAATCCTGGGAGTTCGTCAGGACTTTTGGGTAACCCAAGCTTACCTGACCAAGGGAGGAGTGTGGTTGGCCTCCATCCCGATAGCCCGAGAGGAAGAAATTCCCCTCCTACTACCCGTAGGTCGACTAGTCCGCGGATTGGGCCGCAAGGACCATCTGTGGACATAGTCCAAGTCAACCCATCACTAAGTGTTCCTGAGAATAGACCCTCGGGTCTACCTCAGCGAGCTTGTAGGAACCAAAGACGTCGTCAAGAACGATCGAGGGACCGACCGAATCTCGAGCAACTGGTAGTATGGTAGCCCCACATTAGGGCGATTCCGGCAAGGGGAAGATGATGAGTCGTATCAGTTCGAGAAAGACATAGATCTCGGAGCAGGAATCCCCATCAAGACGAGATAGACCAAGGATGGGCAGTTGTCCATCGTCAAATTGATAGACTTCAAGGCAGAGGCCAAAGGATAGGAAGGATCTATCGAAACATTGGGTGAAGAGGAGGAGGCGACGGAAGAACTGAACGAGTTCGTCTTGAAGATGAACCTACTCGTTTAGACGAGGAGTCAACCCGTCTAGACCCTAGCAGCACCCATCTGACTGATACGGTTACACGTCTAGACAATGGAGGAACCCGTTTGGCAGACATCTGGCTGGAACATACACGTTTAGCAGCAGAAGTAAGTTAGGATGATGTCAGCAGAAGTAGACGTTAAGCAAAGAACTATCAAACGTCTAGGTAGGGAACACATCATCATATAGAAGCAAACGAGCGACCAAACTGGCGCATTATTCCACAAAGAATGGTAAGGCGTGATGAAAAGCCCTAGACGGAAACACCTCGCAGCCAGAATAATCGTCGCAATGGTCAGCAAACTGAAGAACAAGAAAATGGCGATGGCTTCAGCAGTTATGGAACTGGTTGTCGTCATCAAGAAGATAGCGTGTCAGACACTTTTGAAGTATGCATTGGCATTGCCTTCTGCTTCACCCGACGGCGCTAGAAAGGAAAAGCGCAGTTTTGAAAAAATAAAAAAATAAAATAAAAAGAAAAAGACAAAAAGACAAAAAGAGGGAAAAAGACAATAATAAAAAGACAAAGAAAGAATAAAAACACTAGACGTCTTGACCATGCAAAAACTAGCGACGTGGCACGCATGTAGAAGACTGGGTGTTAGGTGGCAGTTGCATGGGCGGTAGGTTTTCTATAAAATGGAAGCGCTTGGCCATTCTTTCTCATTCACTTTTAATGTTGTGCAGGTGAAACAGAAGAGGAGTGCAGGGATTTGGAGTAGAAGTAGGGTTGCTAGCGCACCACGATTTATTCAAGACGAAGCTAGACGCCATTCAACCTGGAAGTCGCATGCTTCGTGGAGGATTTTTCTTTTTTGTACAAGAGCAGCAATTCTATTTTCACATTCGCAGGTAGACATATAGCTTTGTAAGAAAGAGATGTTTGGCCATTTTTTGGCTTCAAGGCGTCCAAGTCTATGATGTTTGGAGGAGCGTAACTTGCAGAGAAAAAAAAAAACCGCCTAGGGCATCCGTTTGGGTATTCACCCGTCAAAGCCACAAAACCAAAAGACGTTCAGTTGGAGTAGTAGACGTCTAAGAGGAAGACGTCTAGACTCGGATAATCGGCGTCGGAGAAGAAGACGTCTAGCAGGAAATTGACACGTCTGAGGAGAAGACATCTTGCTGAAAGACTTAGGCGTCTAGGAAGAAGACGTCTAGCCGGAAGACGTAGACGTCTAGCTGAAGAACTGAGACGTCTGGTAGGATAGACGTTTGACAGGATAGACGTCTGGCAGGATATACGTCTGACAGGATAAACATCTAGAGGAAGAAGATGTTTGGCAGGATAGACATTTGGAGGAGAAAGACATCTAGCAGGTTGTAGTTTGACGTCTAAGTGCAAAAACCGTCCAAGAGGGGAAATTGTGAATCGCCAAAAATCAAGACAAGTTCCAACCCGACCCGAAGCAGTACTCGATTCAAGTGTGGCTAAGTGACTCCATCATCACTAGGAACATGATATGATGCGCGGACAAGTGCCGAGCCCAAACAAGGGGCAACATTGAGGTAGACGTGAGGCTGTGCAGACAGAGGTACCTACTCGAACAACCAGAGAAGTCCAACAAAGCAGTAAGGATCAGATCTCGATTGGAGAGATCACTTGGATTTGCCCTACGGGAGATTTTTGCCGGCAATGGTGGGTAGAGATACCAACAAATGATCCGGTGAAGACAAAGATCAAAGATGTAGGAGTAAATTTTATTTTGTAGGTCCTGAGTTTTGACAAGGATTTTTTCAAAGAATTCCTGGTGCAAATGTTACAAACTTATAACGCACCTCGGAATACCAGCACAGTACGAGTTTGTGATCGAAACTTGGTGGTTGAATTTTCTCCTAACGCGTTCAGGCGTACCTTCGAACTTCCAAGGAATAATCAATGAGTGGGTGGATCCCAAGAAAACATTACAGTTTATTTTGGGTATCACTACTCTGACAGAGGAGGAAGTGGATGCCATGTTATCCATGAAGGTTTGAGTCCATCAACTGCACAAACATCGACACCAGCAAGGATTTCCCACGATGAGTCCAATTTGGGGGCAGGGACACAAGCCACACTTGATGGTATTGCCTCGTGGAACCAGGACAAGCATAGGGCAGCCAGGAAGGCCATTGGTAATTTTTGGTATTTTTTTGACCTTCCCTTCAATGCGGCAAAGTCTCCATATTGGCCAGGCATGGTGGATGCCATCGCAGCTTGCGGCACAGGATTTAGGCCACCAACTTATGATGACATTAGGGGAGCTCTCCTTCAAGAATGCACACTTGACATTAAGGTTATTCTTGAGGAGCAACGCAAGGTGTGGAGCACTAACGGTTGCACTATCATGTCTGATGGGTGGACCGATGGCAGGGGAAGAACATTAATCAATTTTTTGGTTTCTTCGGCAGGAGCAATGGTATTCCTCAAGTCACTGGATGCATCGATGCAAGTTAAGAGTGCCGAAATGCTCGTAGGGTTGTTGGGGGAAGTTGTGATCGAGGTTGGGGTGGAGAATGTTGTCCAAGTCATCACGGACAACGCAACAACATATGTAGTAGTTGGCAAGTTGTTGGAGGAGAGATTTCCCACCATTTTTTGGTCCCCATGTGCAGCCCATTGTCTTGATTTGCTCCTTGAAGACATTGGGAAATTACCTTGGGTGTCCGAGGTTGTACAAAAGTCAAGGGCAATTACAAAATTTATCTACAACCATTCTTGGGTCCTCAACCTCATGAGGCAATTTACCGGTGGGAGAGAGATAGTGCGGCCTGGAATTACATGCTTTGCAACAAACTTCATGACATTGCAAAGCATGTATAATGCAAGAGGGTCACTCAAGCAAATGTTTGTGAGCGAGGAGTGGAATTCTCCAATGAACAAGGTATATGAATATGTGTTTGAGGAGCCCTTCTGGCAAACCATGAATGAGGCCATCATGGTACAAGATTAAGTTTTTAATATATTTTAATTATTTTTTTTTAATTTAAATTTTAAAATATTTTCTTTTTGCAAATCTTGTATTTTAAAATATTTTTGTAAATTTTATTTAAATATAAAAAAAATAAAAAAAAAAAAAAAAATATTGTTTTTTTTATATTTTTCTTTTTCTCATGTGACAGAGCCTTTGGTGAAGGTTCTTCGTCTTGTTGATGGAGATGAATCACCAATGGCATATATATATGAGGCTATGGATAGGGCAAAAGAGGCAATTGCCTCATTTTATAGACATGTCCATTCCAAATATGGTCCCATTTGGGATATTATTGATAGGTGATGGACATCTCAGCTCCATAGCCCTCTTCATGCAACAGGGTACTACCTCAACCCCAAAAATTTTTACTCCAGCACGTTCCATGCTGACTATGAGGTGATGGCGGGCCTTCGATTATGTGTTGACTGCATGTACCCTAATGAAGAAATAAGTGTTAAGATACAGATTGAGATGTATTCTTTTAAGAAATGTGAGGGCATCCTTTTCCCATCGCCAATGTGCATTCGGTCAAGGTCAACTATGAGGCCAGGTAACCCTCACTGAATTACTATTTATTTTGTCAGATGTCTTTTGAATTTGTTTTTAAAAATAATCTCAATTTAGGAGTTTACATGTGAATTATTAAGTTTCCTTCTTCTTGGTTGTTTCCAGATTTATGGTGGGAGGACTTTGGTGCATAAACGCCTCATCTACAACGCTTCGCCGTTAGAGTTTTCAGTTTTGTCTCAACCATGTAGCGCTTCAGGTTGTGAGCGCAATTGGAGTATGTTTGAGCACATACACTCCAAGAAACGCAATAGGCTTACACAAGAAAAATTGAATGATCTTGTGTTTGTTCACTACAACCTTTGCCTCCACCATAGGAAAATTACAGGAACAAGTACCGAGGCCTTTGACCTAGACGAGATTGATCCATCTAATGATTGGATCACACAGGAGGAGGAGCAACAACAAGATGTTCTCTTCAGCATTGATGGAATTGAAAACTTAGAAAACCTAGCAGAGGAGATGGCAACAAAGGCACAAGCCTCACAACCAAGGCACCAAAGTCAAAGAGAGACTAGAGCTTATAGTAGGGCAAAGGGAAAAGGCATTCAAAGACATTGATTGACAGTTGACTCATGACATATTTTGATATTTTGTAATTTGTAATTTTGTACTGTTATAAACTTATATATTATAAGTATTAAGCAATACAATATGTGTTTTGTCACTTTCGTGTGTAGTAGTTTAAAACTTTAATACTTTGGCTTTAAACTTGTAGCACTTGCCATTTTCATATCTAGTTTGAGATTGTATCACTTATAGTATTAATATTTGATTTGCATAGTGTTAATTCATTGTGATATGCATGAAAAAAAGAAAATTAAAAAAAAATATTGCCTTTCTTCGGTTTTTTTTTTTACGATTCTTTTGCCGATTTCTTCCCGATTCCCAATTCGATCCAATTTTTTCCCTAGCCGATTCCAATATGATTCCGATTTTCTCAACTATGATTTAGACACTTAACTATGACGGCTCATTACATGTCATTTGCATTTCATATTAATTACATTTCATTGGCATTAACCAATCATTTCATTACATTTCACTTAGACCAAAACTTAGTGCATAAACACTAAAACACTTTTGCAGACATTATTACTTCTATTTTTGCTTATGTCCAGAACCATTGTCTATAGAATGTTCCTTTTCGATGGATGAAGGAACATCAGAAGGCCTTCAAGGAGTTGAAGGAAAAATTGGTTTGTACTCCCATTCTAGTGTTTCCAGATTGGGACAAGGAATTTCATGTCCATGTAGATACATCCAATTTTGAGATTAGATGTGCATTAGGACAGGAGGGGCAGTTTGGGCTAGATAAGCCCATCTATTTTTCTAGTCAGTTGTTGTCAAGAGCAAAGAAGAACTACAGCACAACGAAGACGGAAGCGTTAGGGATGGTCTATGTAGTACAAAAGTTCATACAATATTTACTAGCCAACCCTTTTTGCTTTTTATGTGGATCATCAGGCATTGTTGTATCTAATAAATATTCACGGAAAAGTGAACAGGTGGCTCATCACATTGTAGGAGTTCGTATTCTGGATGGCAGTGAGACCTCGAAAGAAACATGTGATAGCAGATCAGCTGTCAAGGATTCGCTCAAGGGAACCTGCAGAAGGAGTATAAAACGAGTTTCCTAATGCTCAATTATTTGCAATTAGCACAATACCGTCGTGGTACAAGTTGATCAGAGAATACTTGTTGACGGGAGACCTGGCGAAGGAGATAATGGCAACAAAAAGAAACAAAATCATCATTAAGTCAGCACCTTTTCAGTTGATAGCAGGCTTGCTGTATAAAATGGGACTGACGGGATTTTGAGAAGTGTGATGGAAGAAGTCAACGTAATGCTAAAAGAAGCTCATGAAGGATTGGCAGGAGGGCACATGGGGCCTAATGCCACAACAAGGAAGGTGCTTTTGGCAAGGTTGTGGTGGCCCACCCTCTATCTATGCAAAGGAGTTTGTCAAGGCATGCGATACGTGCCAATGAGCTAGGAAGCCATTACGAAGGGACTTTATGTCGTTACACGCATCACAACCACAAGAGCTATTTGAAAAATGGGGTCTTGATTTTGTTTGACCTCTACGAACAAGCCGAAGAAGGAAGTGCCAGTACATTGTGGTGGCAACTAAGTACTTGACAAAATGGGTAGAGGCAAGGGCATTACCAAATAATTCTGCAAAGATTACAACTCAATTTTTGTACAAGCAAGTGATCACGAGGTTTGGAATACCTTTGCAGCTGATAGGTGATATAGGAGGCCATTTTGTCAATAAAGTCAACAAAATGTTGACCACAAAATTCAAGATTTTGCATTCGTTGTCGAGTTTGTATTATACTAGGGAGAATGGGTAGGCGGAGGCAATGAATAAAGTCTTGCTTTCCATCATGTACAAGAATTGTGGAGTCGAGGGTGCTAATTGGGAGGAGGGATTGCCAGCAATTTTGTGGGCATATAGAACTACTTATAAACCGACAATGAACCACATGCCTTTTCTGTTTAATGTATAGATAGGAAGCATTAGTGCTAGTGGAGTTCTTGGTACCAAGTTTGAGGGTGGCAGTACAAAACTGTCTTGGTGACCAAGAGAGCTTAGAAGAGAAGCTGACGGCACTTATCAAACTAAACGAGAAAAGGGCGATGGGCCAATGGGCAATGAAGATAGCCCAATGTCAAAGGATGTTGTGGCATGTCAAGCACTTGTAGAAGATGGAGTTAGAGCGAGGTGACAAGCACTTGTAGAAAAATGGAGTTAGAGCGAGGTGACTTGGTCTTGAGGTATAATGGCAAACGAGAGATCAAGCCAAGAAAGCTGAAGACTTTGTGGCTTGGACCCTTCCAAGAAATTGAGATGATGGATAATGGTGTTGTGAAATTGCAAAAACTGAATGGGATAGTGATTCCCAAAACAGTTAATGGTTTGAGATTGAAGCCAATACACAATGAAAGCAGAAGTGAATATGGTTGGTTTTGAGCTAGGCAGATAATATGAAAGGAGTGTAGGAAGGTTGGTTGCAACACCAAATCAGTCTTCACAAGAATTTGAATGAATAGTGGTTCAAGAAGATGGTGCAAAAGGAGAGGAAAATGATCTCAGGTTAAGGAGATTGTTTAGGAACCGAGAGGAGCAACCCGTGATAGAACAAGAGTTGGAACCTCTTCCTATAGGGAGAAGATGCATAAGAGTGCATGTAAGATTCCCAAATACAGAAGAAGAAAGAAGGCTTAGATCACTTACAGATGCAGAGGTGAGGCGAATGGCATTCAGAAGTAGAGAGCGACCGGAAATTGAACCTCAGAATGATGATGGTGAGCATGAGGAAAGGAGTCAGCCAACACAATTTGATGTCCTACAGCAAAGAATACGCCTAGAAACACAACTATTTTAGGAGTATGAAGATATGTAAAGGCATAATGCATAAATGAGGGCACAAATTGCTTAGAAGATTGGAAGGATGATACAAAATCTTGACGAAATGGAAGAAAGGAGGCAAGAAATGTTGAATGATTTGGAACAACAAAGATGGAGTAGAGAAGAAACAACTCAAATATTGTGGAGAGACATTTTTGAAACATCGACATCTCAAGAAGGAGATGGAAGGAATTGGTGGACGGATACCAACAATATGTTCTCCACAAGTTCTAATGATTCAAGTTGTAGTTCCCATGCAATCAATATCATACTCAACGCATACAAGGCTGTCTGGATCTAAATCCAGGCCGTCCCATGCAAGCCTAGGTCGTTTGACCCAAAAGGAAAGTTGTCTGATTATTGTGCCAGGCAGTCTAGACTGCAAATTGGGTTGTTTGACTGATATGTTGTGCAGGGCCATCAGAGATATTATGTTATAGGTAGTTTGGACTACATGTTGATGATTTGTTTGGTCAATCTACTCTGTCATTCATGATTGTTCCTCCAACAAAGAAATACCACCTCCGTGCTACAACGTCGGCTATCATTATTAATTTTAGCTCGAGCCCTAGGATAGGGTAGTTGGCCCTTGAGCATTGGGGTTAGGGTTAGTTATGTTGTAATTGGAATCATCTTTCATACTCGCATCTTAGTCGCCTTTGTTGTGCATACGAGACTTTGCCCTCTCCAAGTGGCTATGACACTTTGCCCTCTCCAAGTGGCTAGGATTTGTGTTGATTTGGAATCTGAAAACTATTACTTGCATTATTAATTTTCTGGCCTTGAATCTGAATTATTGTTTCCTATGCGTGTCCACATTCATAAGAAGCAAAATGGTACACTATGCCACAGCATGTATAGGAAGAAAACCCACACTGATTTAACTAAGGGAAGATTCATATCATCATCCTAATCAAGAGATGGCAATTCTTAATACATTAACAACCAGGGCATATAAAGTTTCCAATATAAAACACCTAGAAGATGAAAAGACTTACCTCCAAAGGGTCCTTAAAAATGAGGAATACACAGAAAATCAAATATACAAGGCATTCAGAAGTGCAAAACAACAAAATAAAAAGAAAGATAAAGACTTAGTAGAACATACATCAAAGGAGCATCTGAAAGATCAGCAAAGAATTTAAGAGAAAATTAGGATAAAACATATAGACCTGCTAATAGGTTAAGAGGAATTTAAAAGCAATTGAGAGGGTAGATCTTAAGCTTTATAAGGATCACTATATAATTTTTTTGCTTGTGTCGAGCACCATACATCGGTGAAAACCAGGTTGAAGGCGCACCATGCAAATATAATTTACATTAGATTTTCTAAACAGCATTAGCAGAACATCCTTTTAAGACAAGGCACCATATTTGTCAAGAGGAAGCTAAGCTGTTAACAAAAGAAGATTATGGGATTAAGAAAGGGGGGGAGGGGGAAACAATACTTAAACCTGAGTAGAGAGGATGGCTTTTAGCTTAGCTCATCATGGAAATCCCTAATCCACTGCATGAAAGAGGCTTGTAAAAAACCTAAATATGCCCCCTCTTATTTTATTACTTTAAACCCTAGTTAAACATTATATATAAATCTAGTATCTTAGGGTGGTTACTATTATATAATTATTAGTATTATGGTTTTATTTTTATTTTATTTTTTAATATTTTGTGGCTAAACCCTAATTAAAACTTTTATATAAATATAGGATAGTAGGGTTATTATTATATTATTATTAATATTTCACATTAGTTGTTTGTCTATTTTCTTTGTGATTAGCTCTTGTTGCTAAAACCCTAGTGAAACATTTTATGTAAATCTAGTATCTTAAGGTTTTAATTATATTATTATTAATCAAATGGCATTAGCTCAACCGGTTAAAGTCCTCGAATTTCAAGGAGGAGACTGTTGAGCACGAAAATCGACAAGTGCAATTTGGACCCATTACTGCAGTTCAACAAATGGATGGAAAGGGTTTTACTCTCCCCAACCTAGGAATTTTGGGTTGGTTCCATCTTAACTAAGTTGGAAAATAAAGGAAAAAACTAACCTAAGTATGCAGAATATAACTAAGGTGGAAAATAAAGGAAAAAACTAACCTAAAGTATGCAAAATATAACTAAGCTGAAAAACAAGGAAAGAAACTAATCTAAGTATGTAGAAAACAAATCTGATCTACTTTGTTTAAGAGAAAAGGGTGCAAGAGAAAAGAAATGTAAAATATGGCCAAAGTCATAGTGAGGTTCAGATTTGGCACGATTGGCATTTCAGTAATGACCAAAAAACTTCAACATGCAAAATCTTTGAGTAACCTGCAACAACAATCAAAGAGGACTAACAAAGGAAAAGAGGGCAGAGCCACTGATTTCACACATTTGTAAAACAAAGGTTGGAGACAGTTGAATCGGAATGCCATGCACACTCTATTGATTTTACAGTTAAGTGTTCAATACAATCTCACTCCGAAGAGTAGCTCTAGTATGCTTGAAGGCCAAAAGACCCTTTACAATGAGCATCAAGCTCTTATTTATACTTGAAAATGCAACCAAAAATAGACTACATGCAATGTACCATAGTGATAACTACGAGGTGACACATCATCCTTGTCCGTTTGCTAGAGCGAGCATGTGAGTCGAGAGCGAGGCACTCCAAGCAGAACAACTGGAGCAAGGCACTCCCGAAGTGGGGCAGCTTGAGCGAGGCGCTACCGGAGCGGGGCGCTTTGAGCAAGGTGGCCTCAAGCAGGATGGATGAAGAGGGGTGCTTTGAGCACGACAGTCTTGAATGGGGTGGCCTTGAGTAGGGCGATACCGAAGCAGGGCAGACTTGAGCGGGGCAGCCCCGCTTGAGGCGTTGCCAAGAGAGGTGCTATTGGAGCAAGGCAGTCCCATTCAAGGCATTGTCGAGCGGGGTGTTGCCTAAGCAGGCATCCTGAGCAAGGTGCTTCCAGAGAGGGGTGTTATCGCTTCCAAACACAGCCAATGCCAATGCTTGCTGATTTTTCCCCTTCTCTGTTTTTTGCCTCAGTTTCTACAACAGATATCTATTTAAAGGGTGACGGTAGTAGCAAGTTACTACAAAGACCCAAGTTTGAATCTTGCCAACTGATATATGCATAGTAGCCAAGTTGTAATACCACTATGTGGTCATGATGTAATACGAGTGGGGCCCATTTCAATCCCATATAACCAATTATACATATATATATATAGTATATAGAGAGATTTTAATTTTTTATTTTATGGATGAAACCCTAGCTGGAAATTTTATAAAAAAACAACAATTTCCTTATTTTAGCTCATGTTTTGGTAACAATAGTTTCCTTATTTTTTTATAAAATTTCCAGCTACTACAAAGACCCAAGTTTGAATCTTGCCAAGTGATATATGCATAGTAGCCAAGTTGTAATACCACTATGTGGTCATGATGTAATACGAGTGGGGCCCATTTCAATCCCATATAACCAATTATATATATATATATATATATATATATATAGAGAGAGAGAGAGAGACGGTAGTAGCAAGCTACTACAAAGACCCAAGTTCTTGCCAACTGATATATGAATAGTAGCCAAGTTGTAATACCAGATATCTATTTAAAGGGTGACGGTAGTAGCAAGCTACTACAAAGACCCAAGTTTGAATCTTGCCAACTGATATATGCATAGTAGCCAAGTTGTAATACCACTATGTGGTCATGATGTAATATAGGTGGGGCCCATTTCAATCCCATATAACCAATTATACATACATATATATATATATAGAGAGAGAGAGATTTTAATTTTTTATTTTATGGATGAAACCCTAGCTGGAAATTTTATAAAAAAACAAGAATTTCCTTATTTTAGCTCATGTTTTGGTAACAAGAATTTCCTTATTTTTTTATAAAATTTCCAGCTAGGGTTTCATCCATAAAATAAAAAATTAAAATCTCACACTCTGTTCAAGAAGGATTTCTATGAGGAAGAGGATATCAACCTGCACAAGAAGCTTCAGGGTAAGTTACTAAGTAAAGGGTAATAAAAAGCTTAGTAAATGTGAGGAGGAGGAGGAAGAGGAGCACTTGCAGGGCAGGCAGTGGAAGTAAATGTGTTATGTAATGCCTGTCACCTCACACTCCCACAATCCAAACGGACACCTCCAGTCTGCGCAAGAAGTAACACTTGGCACTATTGTTACCAAAACATGAGCTAAAATAAGGAAATTCTTGTTTTTTTATAAAATTTCCAGCTAGGGTTTCATCCATAAAATAAAAAATTAAAATCTCACACTCTGTTCAAGAAGGATATCTATGAGGAAGAGGATATCAACCTGCACAAGAAGCTTCAGGGCAAGTTATGGATTGTGGGAGTGTGAAGTGACAGGCATTACATAACACATTTACAGATACGGACACCTCCAGTCTGCGCAAGAAGTAACACTTGGCACTATTGTTACCAAAACACATTTACTTCCTAACATAGGTAACAAGCTCTCATCATGGGATTTTACATATAATTAAGGAGATTGGCATTACATAGTGGATGTTACACCCTTTACTTAGTAACATGCTCTCATCATGGGATTCCTAAGTGATGTTAGTTTTTACATGTGGATCTTCATTTTAAATATACAAGCATTCAATAGAGATCCCCTTAATTATATGTAAAATCCCATGATGAGAGCACATGAGCTAAAATAAGGAAATTCTTTTTTTTTTTATAAAATTTCCAGCTAGGGTTTCATCCATAAAATAAAAAATTAAAATCTCTATATAAACATATATATAATATTATATATATATATATATATATATATATATATATATATATATATAATTGGTTATATGGGATTGAAATGGCCCCACCGTATTACATCATGACCACATAGTGGTATTACAACTTGGCTACTATGAATATATCGGTTGGCAAGATTCAAACTTGGGTCTTTGTAGTAGCTTGCTACTACCGTCACCCTTTAAATAGATATCTGTTGTAGAAACTGAGGCAAAAAACAGAGAAGGGGAAAAATCAGCAAGCATTGGCATTGGCTGTGTTTGGAAGCGATAACACCCCTCTCTGGAAGCACCTTGCTCAGGATGCCTGCTTAGGCAACACCCACTTGAGGCGTTGCCAAGAGAGGTGATATTGGAGCAAGGCGGTCCCATTCAAGGCACTGTCGCCTTAGTCCATAGAAAAGCCTGACGGAAGAGTCCGTATTTTCACAGACTTTAGAGAATTGAACAGGGCAACTCCAAAGGATTCGTTCCTGTTGCTCATAGATCTCCTTAATTTGATAGAAAACCCATCCATTAGGGAGCTGCTGCATATAAATATCTTCCTCGAAATCCCCACAGAGAAAAGCTATTTTTACATCTAACTGTTCAAGATGTAGATCCTTCATACCACTTCCTTGGAGCTTGCTTCAGGCCATACAAGCTCTTTTTCAACCTGCACACTAGTTCCTCGCGCTTGTTGATTTGGACTGAGTATGACTACCCCCTTAAGCGACGAGTCAATGAGGGAATGACTTGTGAGAAAAGCAATGAGTTGCTTGACCCAAATGACTTTTGTTGGGGTTCCTTCTTGATCCTGAGTGAGTTCCATCAGATTTGACTTATTTTTGGTGGGTTTGTAGGCCCTTTTTGTGCTTTTTGGTTTTTTTTGATATGTTTTAATTGTTTTAATTATTTTTAAATTTTGGTTTTTGATGTCCTTTCATAGAAGAAAGGAAATGAATACCTCATAAATGCTTGATACCTCATAACAAGTTCTTGCCTTCAATTTTTTATTTTATGGATGAAACCCTAGCTGGAAATTTTATATAAATCTAGGATTATAGGGTTTGAATTATTATTATTTCAATATTATTTTGTGGATAAAAGACTACTTAGAATTTTTATAATAATCTAAGAGCTTGGGGTGTTTTTATTGTATTGTTAATAAATATTTAGTATTATTATATCTTGTTGCTAAAACCCTAGTTAGAACTTTTACATAGGTCTAAGATCTTAGTTTTTATTTTTTATTTATTTTTAAATGTTTAATCCTTATTTTTATTTTTTAAATCTAATATCTAACAGCAAGTCATTCTCTACATATAAGTATATTTAAAGGGTATATTTATATAAAATAATACATAAACTTTTTTCTTTTTTTTTAATCGGTTATATGGAATTGAACCAGACTGTACTCGTGTTATATCATCACCATGTTACCGTGGTACTTCAACAAACAACATAGTATTATATTGCCTAACAAGATTTGAACCTGGGTCTCTTTATTGGGAGCCCACATAAACCTTACTCAAATGCAGTCTTACACTGTTGAAGAGATGCAGGTTCAAATATTTGTCAGGCAATATAACGTAAGATTGCATTTGAGATTTGAACCTTACTCCACTGCAATATTACATTATTGTCTCATTCCTCATAATGGGGAAAGAATGATGTCTTGATGCACAATGTATCCTAAAGACTCATACACAAGTATAACTCAAAAATCTGGTTGGGCAAATAAGAAAATATCCCTTTTAAAGGTATGATTTATATAAACATGTTATTATACAAAATATACAGAAATAAATACAAATACAGAAAGCACACATAATAATTTAGGTCTAAAGCTCAAAATCCTATTGGAAATCTCAATTTTTAAAACTGAAAAGGCTCTAAATCAGATACGGTCATCCAGAGTCCAAAAAATTTGGTCTGATGTTGATTTCATCCAGACCCAATACGATTCTATTACTGTGACAAACAAGCAATTAATTGTAAATGGATGTATTGAGTTGCAAGGTGATTCAATCAAACAAAAGGAATATATTATGAGAGGACCTTTTCCTCTCTAACAAAAATGATATATATTCAACTAGTGATTGCAATAACTCATCATCAAGGATGGAAAAAGTTTCAATTGATGTGAAAAGAACCTTCGTAAATGGAGAGACCTTAGTGAAGAAGTCTACATTAAGCAGCCACCTCAATATGTTAAGAGAAGCGAAGTTGAGAAGCATTTGGTATGCAGTTAAAAAAGGTACTACATGGTTTGAGACACCCTACACCTAGGGCATGGTACTATACAATTGACCAGCACTTTCTATATCATGGCCTTTTGTAAAGTCATTCAGATCCAGGCCTTTACATAAGGACCAAGAGCAATGAATATGATCAAACTGATGGTATTATATATAGATGATCTAATCATCACAGGCAATGGTACTGGAACTATTTTTTAAACTAAGAAAGGTTTATCAAGTATAATCGCTATGACTGATACAGGGATGCTACAAGAAGGATGAAATTTCCTGGACCAGACCAACTGTGCCAAAGGGTTGTTGCAGAATGTAAAATGACTGATTGTAAATTGGTTCCTAATCCTACAGAAACACACTGCAACAACATTATTGTTGAGGTAGGGGAACCAGATGGCCCTGCTGTGTAAAGAAAGTTCATAGCCTACTCTACTTGACCAGTACAAGACCTGATATTATGGATTCTGTTGGTATGATTTTAAGTTACACGAGTCACCCAAAGAATCACATTTGAAAGCAGCTAAAACCTTTGAGATATATTAAAAGAACTCCAAGATAAGGATTGGAATACTGTCATACAACAGACTTCAAATTGATTGGCTAGAGCAACTACGATGGGGCTGGTGAACAAAATGACAAAAAATCTCCATCAGGATACTATTTCACTCTAGATATAGCTAGTCTGTCACAAGGGAGTTGCAATATCATCCACAAAAGAAGAATAGAAATTAATTGGTGCAGCATACTGTGAGCTAATTTGGCTTGGAAAGTTGCTAAAAGATCTACAATTCAAACAAGAACCAGCTACTACTATTTGCCATAATCATCATATTGTATTAGAGTTAGCAAAACAAAACCAAGTACTCTATGAAAGGATAACATAGATTGAAGTTCACCATCACTTTATTCGAGAAAAAGGTTCAAGACAAAGATTTTTTTGCTTTACTGTCCAAGCAAAGACGGAACAGCAAACATCTTCACAAAATTCCTGATTAGAGACAAGCTTCAGTATCTCAGGACTCCTTGGAGTCAGGCAGATGCTTGAAATAATATCTAATTCTTTTATTAGGATAACGTTCATTCTATTGTTGTAATTATGTTAACATTATACAGAGGCAAAATCAAGTGTAGATGACTTACTCTAAAAGTTTCCTTGACCGAATAAAGTACAATGTCAGGTATAGAAGAGTCTAGATGACTTAATTTAGAAGTTTCCTTCTATATAGAGAGAGGCACCTTCTATACGAAATGAATAAAATGTACAAGATGTTCTTCTGTAATTTAAAGTGATTCTCAGATTTATTGTCTCTTTCAGTTTTATTACTTCTAGTTACAAGAGAGAGAACACAAAAATCATTACTTCAGCCACATTAAAAGGTCAAGGAAGTACCATAAAGGAAAAACATTACATGAAAAATACTGAACAATGTATTTTCACCTTTGATGAACCACAATATGGTTGGAATATCCTCCTTTAGTTATTGTTCCATCTACATCAATATCATTAAAGGTGAAAACCGCCCTCTTCACACAGTGAACTTCCATTTTCTCATTGCAATATTCACATTCTTGGCATGAATTGACGTATGTACCCGCTCCAATGTGATCACCAACTTTGAAGCGAGTCACATTAGAACCAACTTCTTTGACAATTCCAACAATTTCATGCCTATGACACAAACATTGAAATGCAATCAGATTCTCCCATGTTTCAAGTACATATTTATCTCTTACCAACATGCATTTTGGGTTTAGAACACTGTTGTTCAATATTCCACAATTTCAATATACAAAACTAGGTGCAAGAAAAGGCAACTTACCCTGGCACCACTGGATATCTTGAATCACCAAGTTTATTTCGAGTCCATGCAACATCAGCATAACAGACTCCGCAATGGGTTATCTTGAATGAGACGTCATCAACACCTGGGGCTCTGCATTATCCAAGCAATACAGATACAAGAGAAATCAGAATATGTTCCTTTGCATTTCACTAGGTTTATTGCCCTGTTTTCCAAGAAGGGGAGTTGGGAGTGATGCATAGAGAAAGACAGATGGAAAGCTCTAGGTTAGTCAGAAATCTTTTATGCAAGAGTGGAAAGGTGTTGTATAGTCTATTTTATATCACAATCTATAAGCAAAGTATTATGTGATACAAGAAACCAGAACTAATTAATATATCAGTCAATGTTGATAATGTATAACTCCTAAAGAAAAAAAATGTGTTCTCTCAAATTGTTCATATGTTTGGCTACTATCACTAATAGCTATCACATAATACATGTAATCTTAAGGCCTTTTTTAATCTTTACTCAAATAAATTATTCCTAGTGGAACATTGACAAGGTGATGACGATTGTTGAATTTAGTTTCAATAATTTTGGCAATATCAATTTGCATAATTCCATGCAAAAAGAACATGAATTTCAAGTATGTACCCTTCGTTCTGCACATTTCATCTCCTTTGTATGAATGGTAGATAGCCTTTATGTGATTTTTTATTTATTTTCTAAATGATATTGTTTGTACATGGAAGGTTGTGCAAGAGAAAAAAAAAAACTATAATATCAAGAAAATTATCCAAGTGATTTGACATCTATGTTTACCAAGGTTTTTGCCTAACATCTTCAAGTCAAAGTACTTGAATCATAGAAGACATTTGTTTAAACATTCACAGAGTTTATAAGAGCTCCCTTGGATTCATGAAGAACGATGCAGAAGAGACTTGCAAAAATGATTAAACCATGATTTTAGGGGCCCAGAAGTGTCCTAATTATAGTCTCTCTAAGACATAGATGAACTTCTTTGTCGATTTTCATGGAGAAATTTATTTTTATTTTCTTTCTTCTTGTGTATCTTTATATGAAAAGATGACAAGCCATGGCACAAGTTCTCTTTCATTTTCCCAACTATCCAAGCCAATGACAAACAGCAACATTTTTCTGCACAACATCGCTCAAGAAGCACCCATCAAAGATTCATAATAGACAATGTTTCCACAAACCAAGTCAAATTAAATTATTATCTGCAATGGGGCATTTCATGAAAAACTCTAATATAAGTTTGTTGCAAACCATAGTTTTACTATATGTATCGTGGTTGGCATGGTTGGCAACCACATTGTATACTATTCATGACCAAATCTGTATGCAAGTTGGAATCTTTCCAATCATCTCAGCCAGTAATGAATCACCTACACTGAAGTACAAATACAGAATAGTAGGAAGGAAAAGGCTATACATACTTATTATAGCATGAGATGCATGTTATAAGGATTTCAAAGAATTTACTGCTAAGCACGAGAGCATTAAGCAGAAATTGTCCATGAATAGTTATGCCACTCCACCTAAGCTATAATGGGAGTCCTCCCAATCCTATGCTTATTCATATACAGCAGATATGTCCTCTCCACTGGATGCAACTGTGAACAATGGTGGATAAAATTGAAGCTGTTTGTGATTATTTATTTATTTTATGGCACATTTGGTTTTCCTACAGAGAGAAAACAATGGTATCTACTGCATTAGTTTTCCCTAAAACGATGAGGAACAATGGTAAATACCCCAGGCCCATAGCATTTGGGTTTCTGAACTAACATGTTTTTTAATTTTATTTAAAAAATGTGTACAATTTAATTTAAAATTTTTAAAAAATGGTCCAGACTGAACCAAACTGGTTTAGTCATGCTGAAAAGACTGGACCAGATCAAACCTAGGCCCAATTCAGTCACACCTGGTGACTATGCCACCAACCATTGTCTTGTCTCTAACAAGAATAATGAGCAATGGTTGTCTCTGTTATGATATTCCTGAAAAAACTTGAAGAATTTTCTTCAACTATGGTATCCAGAAATGGAAATTATTATTCATGATCCCCTTTCTTTTTCTTTGGCGACCAATTTATTTGTTGTACATGGACATGGCACTCCTTCGATAGGGGGCTTGTTTTTGTTTACCACTTTCCTCCCAGTAACACATCCTTACACATGCCAAGGCCATTTTTTTAATGTTCTCATTGCAATAGTTCCCCATTTTAACCGTCAACAGTTAATTCATCACGATCCAATAAAATGGCCCTAACAATCATTTTTGCTTTCATTGCTTCCTATCTTTTTCTTCAGTCTTTTGAGCTCGCCACATGGCATTCATTCATTGGTGTGGTCAACATACACTCTTTTTATTGCAACTTTTCCTGCCAGAACTGACATCCATTAATCTTAATCTAATGGAAAGGTTCAGAATCATACATCCACCTATGATATTGACGTCCCAATTTTAACAACCGCAGGCCTGCCTAGCAAGGATTATTTGGGTTTTGACCTTTGTCTTGAGTGTGACATGTCCCATTGGCACAAAGCGCCCAAGGTACCCTTCTTACTTCTGTCTCATAAAGTGTCATCATACATTGATAAAAAATAATCAAACAGCATGACCTTTAAACTACTTTTTACACAGGTAAAATGCACCAAGGCATGCAAGCATTTTCATGCATTTGCATGCGTCAAGCGGCAGAACTTGATTGGCTCAAACAAGTTTCCATCTTCCATCTTTCTTTTCTTGTTTACCACCAGTTGTCGGCCAAGAATGATTGGATGATGCAAATGAAATCTCATTGTGCCTCACATACTACCAATCTCTTCAATCAAATGTATGACCTATCAAGTAAAGACATCTTTGAGCATGGCCCTTGGCTCCACATGTTCCAAATGGTGCATCTTAATTGATGCGGTGCCTCTGGGTTCTTTCTTTAGACTTATCTCCCCAACTCATCAGTAATCGCCAATCATGAAATGGTTGAATAGTCTGGACAAAAAAGGATATTGGCGCTTGTGTCTACCCACCACCTTTGGTTTCATACAAATTTTAGTCGCTATTAATAAGGTATGGTGAACGTCCTAAAGAGCTATAAATTTTACAAGGAAAAATAACAAACCTGGCCCATATAGGCAACTTACTAGGAACATTATAACTGAAACATTAAGGGAGTGCAAAATATGGTCTTTGATGACCATCAAACACATGGACGCTTAATTGGCTTATTTATAGAGGCTACAAATAGTGAAAAACCTCTTCATTTTTGGAGATTTGACCATAACATGCCATGGAGAAAGAATTTGAGCATGGTTAACAAATAGACATCGTCCTATCTATTATATGGCTAAGGTTCAGCAAAACGAAATGATTTGGTTGCTATGGTACCTAGGGATAGGTATATGAGGATATGATATTATGTTGTATATGGGTATTATGGATAGTTGGTATGGGCCACACATAACCCAAGGTTGATTATATTATAATAATGAGTTGGATAAGGGTTTAGGAGGCGACTCCCCAAGGGCCCAAAGTAACATTAGAAGATGGGTATATAAAGAAGGGATATTGTCATTGTAAAAATCATCATTCATATTGAGTATTCTCTTGTAATCGTCTTTGCCCGCAGAGTGGCCTCTCATATTGGGAGATCTTGTGGAGTTATTCCTTCCTTAAGGAGTACTACTGGTGTTGCCCTACCTTAAGGGTATTATCTATCTTTTTCTCATTGTGTGGATTGTTATTGTAAATAATTATTTGTTGATGAATGATTTGATATTCTACATATTGGTGAATGACTTTTGTTATTGAGAATAAAGTTTCATAACAAGTGGTATCAGAGCAACATTTCAGGAAAAGTGGGGATCATCTGTTGTGGATTGCAGAACTTGGGCAATTTTTTTCCCATAAAACGTCTCATTTTTCAAAAGCCATATATTTGCACAAAGTTGTCTGATTGAAATGATTCTTGTTCCATTTTGTTCAAAATTTGAAGAGCTTCAAAAGGAGTGGTCATATGAAGGAATCCAAGCAGTATTGAGGGAGATACGACCTCGTGAAGTCAGTAGTCTGGAATAGGGGCAGTGATGTTTTTTCAAATTGTGTTTTTCCCAAAAAATGAAATTTGAGATATTTGTTCGTTGGGGTAAGCAAATCATTTGTTGTTGTGTTTAAAGGAGACTTTTTTTTGGTCTAATTGTTTATGTGGAATCTTTGCTTAAAATCAGCGAGGAGATATATATTTTTTTTAAACCCTAGTTTGCATTGTCTTTTCTTGTTGGGGTGTGAAATCATGGAGTTACAAAAGTTTTCTAGAGAGGATGATATTGATGTTAGAGAATGGTAGAAACGTTTTGAATCCTTGTATTCTGCTAAATTTTGTTGGTATATGTTTTATGATTATCTTGGAGGGGAAGCTTAGTTTTGGTATGGTAATTTTGCTAAGGCCCATAAATATATACTAACTTGGGAAGAAATAAAGCAAGCACTTTTAGTCAATGAAACCCCTATAAAAAGATAACTAGTTTGAGAGATACCCTCAATAGCTATGCAGAAAAATTGCAGAGGGAACAGTAATCCTTCCAATTGTCGGAAACAAAGGAGCAACTTTGGTAAGTGAAGCAGGAGGCCAAAGCAAGATTGGCAAAATTGCAACAAGAAGTGAATCAGTTAAAGAGAGAATAAGAAAAGCAAAATCAGTTGATCAATTTGTTGAATTCGGAGTGGGCAGTGAGAGAACAATCTCTTGAAGCCAAAGTGCAAGAAGTAGCTCACCATGATCAGTTGATAGTAGAGAAGGATCAACAACTTGTAGAAGTAAAGAGGAGGGAAACAGAGTTGCGTGCAAGGCTTGCAAAGGTTGTGTAGAAGTCACAACACTATGGCTTCCAATGGGCTAGATAGAGAGCCTATGCCAAGCGCGTGAAGGACGAAACGAATGCCCACAAGATGCATGTACATAAGTTGGGATTTGCACCTGTTCAAATTTAATCCACTCCCCAACCATAGCAAAGCCAAAGCCCTTAGAAGCAGCAACAGTCGTCGATGAGGATGTCGACCAATCTAGAGGGGAGGACAGACGTAGAAGCCAGTTCTGATGTGGCACCACCTCAAGTCTGAAAAAACTCATACAAAGCCAACTACGCGAAAGCAATTTTGATTGTACACACAGTTTTGTCATTTTGTAGTTTGCACGCAAAGTGTTTGACGAAATGATTAGCAGAAATTATTAGTGTTTGTGTAATTCAAATCTTCATGTAATTCAAACATGTAATTAGGATGTCAGGTAATTAGAAGTGTCATGTAAGGCAATTAAGGTTAGGTACAAGAAAGTTGCAGAAGTTAGCAACTGCCTCCCCTTTCTCAGGAATAGTATAAGTAGACCCCTTACATTTCCCAAAATACATCCATAATTCATTCAGCCATCTAGTTGTGTGTACCTGGGACTCTAGGAATAGTGAATAATATTGTTGTTGTACATGAATGCATATTGTTGTTCATGAATAATGCAAATGACAAAGTGCAGATCTGAATATCTTTTTCTCGTACATGTTAAATGGTGTTTACTGCTGATATTTTATGCTATTTACTCTTATGTTCCTTTGTTAGGGTACCTATGAATAGATATATGGGGATATGATATTATATTGTATGAGGGTTGGCATGGGCCACACATATTCAAGGTTGATTATATTATAATCTAATATTATATTAGTAGAAGGCTCCACGCTTTTGTTGCTTTATTTTGATAATTCGAATGATGGGTCCACTTGTTCCTTGATGTTGATGCACCACTCTGAAAAATAGGATCGCTATGCTTTCTCTACCAAACACTTCCATACTTGGTGCCCTTATGATTCCATGTAGAACCATAATATTGTTGCCTTGATTTATGCCTCCAATATTGTTGCCACTCATGGTGGTGTGGATGGTGATATGCTGCAACCTTCGCTTGATGTTCTACCTTCTTTGACTCCTCAACATTTAACTCCACTGTTTTAAATTCTTCTACATGTTGTTCTTTCATGTTCCCTTTGTTTGGTGTGTCCTTGTGCTCTTCTATCAAAGCTTCCTTGGACTCTACTACTGTTATTTCCATGGACTCGGTTGCTACTACTTCTTCCATGGAATCTATTGCTGCTACTGCCTTCTTGGATTCTATTTCAGGTTCTTCTATTTGTTCTTCAATTTATTTCTTTGCAACCACTTCTTGTTTTTCCTTGGATCCTTGCTCCTTAAGCTGAGAAATATCCTGCAATGTTATCTTTTTTTTCCTGTACCATAACTTCATAAACTTCTTTTGCACATTAATGTTAACAGTACCCAAAGAATCCAACCAAGGATAACCTAGAACAATATCCACATCATCCATCTCAATAACATGAAAAACTAAATGTAAAACATATTTATCCATGGTGATCTTCAAATCTTCAAAAATCTGAACATTCTCACCCTCAAGATGTATGTCCTTTATTTTTGTTTCTTGAACCTGCAACCTCTTAGCCAAAGCAATATTAATAAAATTATATCTGCTACTAGGGTTAATGGAAATAATAACCTTTTCCTTTTGAATGCTTCCATGAACTTGCAAAATAGAATTTTTAGATGAATTTAGACCCTTTTGATCCTTCTTTTGCTTTTGTAAATCCAAAGATGTGGCTTCTTCATTCTTCTCACTATCTTTGTTAACATTTTCCACTTTCTCCTCCTTGAGTAGTTTTAATTCTTTATCGTAGCCTTCATTCTGTTTTTGGAAAAAATCCCACTCTTATTTTATTTCATTTCTCTCATTTTGAATCACTTGTAGTTTCTTTTCAAGCTCTTTGATAACACTCATCAGGCTATCTATATTTTTATCCTTTCCCTCAAGATCTCTCTTACAAATATATAACTTTCTTTGTAATTGAATAGGTTCCCATTTACTCAAGAATGCTAGTTCCATTTTTTCCCAAGTGCACAAGGGATTGTCCCTAACAAAGCTTTCTACCCATTGTAAAGCTTCCCCCAAAAAAATACCATGAAAGCCAAAGCGTAACATGCCTTCACTATAGTGATATTTTACTATTTTCAACCACTCTCTCACATCATATCATTTTCTCCAGAAAACTTTTGCAGCTCCATAGTTCATGCCCCAACAAAAAGACAATGCAAACTAGGGTTTTATGAACTAGGGTTTCATAAAAAATATATATCTCCTTACTGATTTGAAGCTAAAATTCCATATAAACAATTAGATCTGCAATTTTTCTTCAAAACAAAATAAACTACAATTGATTTGCTTATCCCGACAGACAAATTTTATCTTCCAAAAAAAAATGCGATTTGAAAATTCGTCACTACCCTTATTCCAGACAATTGACTTCACAAGGTTGTATCTCCCTCAATATTGCTCGAATTCCTTCATATGGCCACTCATTTTAAAGCTCTTCAAATTCCGCATAAAATGGTCCAAGAATCGTCTGAATCAGATAAACTTTCATAGAGATATAGCTCTTGAAAGATGAAATGTTTTTCTGGAAAAAAAAATCTGCCATAATTCTGTACTCCAAAAAACAATCCTCAATTTGCCAGAATCGTTGCTCTGATACCACTTGTTACGAACCCTTATTCTCATAAACATAAATCATTCCTCAATATGCATAAATATCAAATCATTCATCCACAAATAATTATCCACAATAACAATCCACACAATGAGAAGAGATAGATAATACCCTTAAGGTAGGGCAACACCAATAATACTCCTTAAGGAAGGAATAACTCCACAAGATCTCCCAAGATGAGAGCACCACTTAGAGAGGGCAAAGTCCCATAAGCCACTTCGTGGGCAAAGCCTCAAATCATCTATATCACAACTGACATCTATCCTTTGAAAAAGATCCTTGTATCACAACATACATATTTCATCTTGAGCTTATCATTCAACTTTTTAATTATTTCGATCTACTTTTGACATTGCACCTCAAGTATGTCAACGGTGACTAGTGCCATACATATTCTTCTTACAACACTAATAGATATTGTCACACTATTTTGAGAGTATCCTTCTCCAACTTTCTTGAGTATTGATTGTAAACAAGATCTAAGTTTTGAAAACTCGCCATCTTCACTTTCTTTTGATCACACACACTTTTGTATTTCATATTTTATTTTGGCTTGTTTACTATCACCTTTATTTCTTGATGTGGACACTTCCCTTGCCATGAGGACCTTATGTGTTGTTTCACATTCTTCTTCACAATCTGATTTTGGTTCATCCCGTGCAATATACCTTTGTTGTTGTGGCCTTTGTTGTGATTGCCCTTTCTGATATTACCCTTGTTGATATTGTGACTATTGATTCCCTTGAGAAGGTCTTCTATCTTGATTCCTTTTGGCCAATGAAAAATATTTACAAAATTTTGTACTATGTTCTCTTTCACAAATATGACAATACCACCTTCTCCTTTAAGACTAATTTTATGATGAAGATGGAGTAGAAGAACCCTTTGAATTCTCTTGTAATTTCTTTTTTGAAATAAGGGAATTAGTGGTTAACTCATCTCTCAACTGATTTTCCACTTCATATTGTTGAAGCATATTTACCAACTCCTCAAATGACACATTTCTGTTTGACACTTGGAGAGATGTCACTAATGTCTTGAATGACTTAGGGAGAGCTCTAAGCACAAATAAAACTAAGAGCTTATCTTCAACCTTTTCTCTCATGATGTTCAACCTTGATTTCAACTATACAATTCTATGAAGAATTTGTTTAACATTCTCTCCATATTGGACTCTTCGAGTATGGAGTTATGATTGTAGATGAATGATAGTGGCTTTATTTCTCCTTTCAAATATGGTACAAAGTTTATCCCATGCATATTTAGATGTTTATACCTCACTAATATGTAATTGTATCTCATCAGCCACTCCAAATGTGATGAGCATAAGAGCCTTTGCATCCCCTTCTTTAGACTTTTGCTTGGTTGCAGCTTCTTCAGGATAAGTTTCATCACCAGTAACTATATCCCTGGATAAGTTTCAAGTATTGTCCTCATTTTTGTTTTCCATGGTGCAAAGTTTAGACCCTTTAGCAACTAAGATTTTGTGAAAAATATTTTCCACATAGCCATGGTGAAGGTTCCTTATATCTCAAAAAGGTCCCCTTTTGATAACCACTAGTCCTATATACAATCCTTTCGATATACCCGCCCTTCTGATGTACCTATTAGTACATGGAAGAAGCAAATATTCTCAATATATGTAGTCGTATGTGACAGAGACTGTAAGGTATGTGAAAGAAATTTATATGTGGCACCAAGGTAGTACTAAAAAGGATTCATTCTATCAATGACATCTACTTAAAGAGAAATCCTCATACATGGGCGTAACTTCCCTATATACTTGGATTTTCTCAATTTCAAGATTTACGTCTAACAATAGAAATGAATGGGGTAAATAATGAAGTGAAACAAAATATTACAAAAGTGTGACCTTATTCCTCCTTGATGATTTATAGGGTCGATGCCCAAATGTCGTTATGGCAGCTATATTAGGCATTAGACGCAATAACTTAGCGCAACAACATTACTTGTAAACAAAATTCAAAGGCATTGTCTATACTGAACACTGCAATTGTACAAAGCACATGTTTGATTTTTATATACAAAGTTGTTTTTGATACAAAGTTTGTATGATACAAAATATGGTGTCGATCACCACCAAAAATGCACCTTATTACAATTACAATTCTCCTAAAAACATTCACTATAGACCTCTAACTTTAAAAAATAAAACTTTCGATTTTTCTTTCAAAGAAAAATATTTTCCCCCCTTTTTAAAGTATCAACATCTCACTCTACACAAGAAAAATTGCCCATAAAAAGAAAAAATCCACCTTTACACCTTTAAACTCCCAAAATGCAATTTTATTTTAATTAAAAACTGTTGCCATCCTTTTAACTCATTAATTATTTTTCTATACCGTTAATGTGATGATGCAAGTCTAGTGGCATATTCCATGATTGGAATTTCATTCCACGTTAATACCTATCTATCTCTCTATCTATAGTTAATAAAATTTTCTCCCTTCTTTAAAACATAACTATTAAAAATTTATATTCTTAAGATAACAAAGTTTCTTTCCTTTTTCTTTGAAAATTGCCCCCATGAGAATTGAAGCCATGATTTTCTAAAATTTTAGACTTATTAATAACCAACTATCCTGCGATGCAAGTTGTAACATAACGGAAAAGAATTTCGTTTTTAAATGCATTAAACTCCAAAAATATAAAAGGAGGGGATGTATCACTAATTACCCATATAATCTTCTAATATTCCCGGGCATTTCACACGGTCAACATTTCTCTTGATCAACTGGTGCAGGTTATGGCATGATATATTCTACTTATCAGAGGCTGTTTCATCTTGGTATACACTAGCCAATTTCGCCCTATGTCTACTTCAGAGTACATGTGGCAAATTCGCCCTATGTCTGCATGGAGAAAATTTACCATATGGACAGCATTTGTCTTTAGAAACGTTACACGATTTCTTCACCACTTAATAGCTTGCAAATTGAGCGTTTTGCTGCAAATATATTGTGTGAAAATATGCTTTGTTCTTCTCATCATCCAGGCATAGAACAATTACAATATTTTGGCTCAGGGAAAAGAATATGGACATAGTGAAATTTGAAAGGGTGCAGGAATAGTGAGGACTTAAACAATACAAGCAAAGTTCATGAAATGCAATGGAAATAGGAGAATACAAGCATAGTTCTTGAAACGCAATGGAAATAGGAGAATACAAGCAGAGTTTTGGAAACGCAATGGAAATAGAAGCTTACAAACGGTACTCCTCAAACATGGCTTATGAAAGAATAACAAGAGAACTCTTTTAAATATTACCTGAGATTTAAGCACACTCAAACGCTTTCTTCTCAACTCACACTTCAACGGATTTGGAATCTTCAAACGGAGTCTGCATATCAACCGAGACCTGCAAAGATTAAATCATAAGGGCATGTTGTCGGATGGCAACAATTGTCCCTTCTCACTTCTCTCTTGAATGCTCCTCACAAAAATTCACTATGGCTCTAATACCACATGTTGGAAATGGGGGAAGACATACAATATAATTTGCAATACTAATGAACAATATTTAACACAAATATCATTCACAGCAAAATATTTTCACACTTCAATATTCTTTCATTTTCTTCATGTTCTACCAGCCATGGCTTGCATACAACATGCATATTTAATGCATCAATATGTCTCTTCATCTTTGAGAGACTTCAATATTTGCAGCTCTTGGCATTTCACCTTCAGCTATCTTTTCATCTCCTCACATTCTCATGGGAGATGTGTCTATTCAATTTTCTCATATGGGAGAAATATTTATTTATCTCCCAATGATTACAAACATCAAATAATTACATAACTCCAAATGATTACATAAATGATAAATCCAGTTAATGTGATAAGGTCTAACACATTGTACATAGTGGAAGACAAATTTCTTAAACCTAGGAGCCATTAAGCAGGTATCCTAGCAAGGTCCTCTTTTATGAGACAACTTGGTTATTAGCAACAAAGACAAAAAACTTGGATAACAACAAGGTTGTCCATCACCTTTCATGAGGATAATTCTCCATTTAGTCCATCAACTTTCGAGAGGATAATTCTCCACTTAGCTGATATGAGCTGAATTTTCTAACAGGGATTTCACTATTTACAAGTCAGAATAAGAATTTCTTCACTTTTGTTTCTTTTTCTTTTTTTTGATCACTTGGAAGGTCATAGACTCTTTATCTACTGGACCAAAAACTCAGATGTTAGCCTTTCTTCCTTACAAAGGACAAGTTGTCCAAGAAACTGTGTTGCTATTCTGACATAACTCTCATGTTCTTTGATGTAATATAAGATACACTCCTCTGAGCAAGTTACTGAGTGAGTGAGTGAAAGAATGAAAGTGTGTGTGTGGCAATTTTCATGCCTTCACAAATCAGTTGAAAGACTGTAATAGTTCTGCAAGCATTGGTTGATACCTGGGCTGTGGGTTGCCCAAAGTATAGTGAATCAATGCCTATAGCAAGGGTCCTGAGCACTCTTAGAATCTTCTGTGATTGTCCTTTGTAAAGATCTTTGCCAGAATCTTTCTACACAGGAAGAATTTCAGCTGTAATAGTATCTAAGCATAAGAAGGAAGTACCAAATTTATCCAAACAACAACGTAGATGTATGTGATATCAACAGATACATTACATCCATAAACATATGCACCATGATATGACACCACGAACTGCCTAACATGAACTAACTATACTGCATTCTCTTAGGAACTATCTGGAAATGCGGAACCCTAATTCAAGTATTCACATGTCCATAAACCATAGCAACGAACAAATCTGAATTTGCTAAGAAATATCAGTAAATAAACAGATTTGATGATAGATATAGTGATTTCAATGTAACATTACAAATCTAATTGTATTTCAAAGAAAACGTATAAGAAACTAGACTTCATAAGAGATTTAATGCCTGCAAATGCATAATAAAGTCTTTTGTCTCTCTAACAATAATGAATAAATAAATTCCAGTCTTGCAGCTTTGTAGACGGTCATTTTGTCTCGGAAGATGTTTTGATTTCTTCCAAATTGAAAGTTCCTTCAAATTCCATGAAGAACTGTCACAAAGGAATCAATATTCTTTACTAGTTTGAAGTTACTCTTTATAAGTATAACAATTAGTGGGAAGTGAAAGCCCCTAACAAATTCTTTATGAACTTTTCAACGATTAAAGTGATTTACAGGCCAAATCACTTGAGGAATAATGAGATTCAATCAACTTCCAGTTGTGATACTTGTGTTGGATGATGGTAGCACCATTGCCTATAACAATTTCTTAAGCTTAAGTGATTGAATATGTTTCCCCTCTGCTCGTTACCATAGCAGTTCTCTTAACCCCGCCTCAAATGCAATTCTTTGAGCTAAAAAAAAAAACCATTTTACTGCCCAAACTTACCTTCGGCTGAATCTGTAAGGCGACAAAACACCTGATGGATCTTGTGCCGCCCATCCTATGCAATTCTCCTTGCAACCTTCTACACTACTCATGGTTTACCTACATATCAGCCCATTAATAAATCACTTGATGAATGTCCACACATAAATCCCAATATTCTTCACAGTTAATTTCATATGTAAGAAAAACCACTTGATAATTCATTTTACTTGACAAACAACATATAACAAAATGCTATCTAAGCAATGAAACAAAAATCCTTTTGTTTTTACAAATAAGCAATAGAAGCTTGAACAGGAAATAAATGAAAAGAGAATGTAAAGATTAACTGAGAATAAAGATTGATTTATTAAATTCACAAGGCATCATTTATCTATATATGTCCTCTCTACCTATGCAATTCCAATCAGCACCAACCATTTCATTATCGTACCCTTCTCTCCATTTTAGTCCTCTCTCACCCACGAGAAGGGTATCTTCAAGCATTTAAGTGCATTTAAGTTCTGTTGAATTTGTTCTCTGAGTGGAGGGACAGAATCCACATCGTCCCATTGCATCCAAAAGGGATAAAACATATTTTACATAGATTATAAAGTAGGCGCCCAAAGTTGCAAAAACTCGGCACTTTACCAGGAGGCTGGCAAACAAAAATCAGATGGGCAATTAATCGATAACATATAGGTTTTCTCTAATAACTTATTTTTCAATAAATTAAATAATACTAATAATAATTTATTTGGGAGGGGGGGTGCATCTTCAGAAGTGGGTCACAAATTTTGCCTGATTGTCTAACTTTTAGTAAGGCCTCTGCAATGTTTGGTTGGAAACTACACTCCTTGTACCCATCCCAAGTCCTTTAGCTCAAGTACAAGACTAGTTATATAAACCGTGATAAGAAACAGTCTTCAATCACACACTTATCAATGTTGTAACGTGCAGGCTGTTTGGCCACTAGCGTTTATTAACAACAACTGATCTGGTAATAATTTGCTAGAAGCAAATTTGCTGCTGAGTAAACAAACAACAACTACCTATCAGAATTGCTACCAAATGATGATCTCCATCCGTGCTTGTATAATCATGAGCCACAGGTAATTTGAGTACACGTGGCACTAGGCTTAGAAGGAGGAAAATGAAGTAAGCAACATTTATGTGAATAGAAGAATATAACGCCTCATGTAATCTATTCAACGAAGGAAGTACATCGTTGACATCGCTCTAGTACCTAACATTTTCTATGAAACAGGTTATCTCAGTTTCCACCCCAATTTGAACCCTAGATATCCATGAAAACCTTCTACCCTGCATTTCAAGCTCCTAACCCTGATTCGAATAAGAAATAAATATCAAAGATTTAGCTAAGCACAGTATTACTATTTGAGCTTTCTTGATCCTATCTCAAATGATGTTGATTTTGAGCTAGAAATTTCGATTTCCACGTTAAATCCAAAAATAATAGCCTCACGTTAAATCCAAAAATAATAGCCTCACCTTAAACCAGTGAATCCAAACTTTCAGATATCGAATGTAGCTAACCTTGATTCCCCGACTTCTTGGATTCCTCTAATAAAGGCAACGAGAGCTCCAGTCAACGAGAGAGCTCTATTTGATTTGTATAAGATAGAGAAACTCTTGTCAACGAGAGCAGCTATTTACTACGTATGCGCTTCCATCACCTTTTGTAAGTATATTAAATAATATTTTTTTTTTATATATAGAAGCAATGGTTACAATCACGATTTTTAGTAACTATCAGTACAGTTGATAGGCTTCAAACTATCTACAAAGGCTCCGAAGACTTCCACCGTCTAAATTTAATATACAACAACATATTTTTTTAAGTTTTATATTACATTAAATAAAAATATATGTATAAACAAACCTATTTATTGTTGGAATCTTTTACTTCATCTTTAAAAGTCAAAACTATGGAATTATATATTTACTACGCAAGCGCTTCCATCACCTTTCGTAAGTTTTATATATTTACTACGCAAGCGTTTCCATCACCTTTTCTAAGTTTTATATATATATATATTAAACAATTTTTATTCATAATATTTAGTTGAGTATTTTTATTCATTATAAATTTATTAATAAAAATTTAATATACAACAACATATTTTTTTTAAGTTTTATATTACATTAAATAAAAATATATGTAAACACAAATAGGTAAACACAAACCTATTTATTGTTGGAATCTTTTACTTCAATCTTTAAAAGTCAAAACTATGGAAAGTCTACTAAGCTCAAAAACGATTCAAAAGCACGTATTCCGCTTTCGAACCATGTGTTTGATATTTCTCTATAGATAAAGTCAAAATGATAACCTCTTTAAAATATATTTCTCTGTAAACCAGTAAAACATGACAACCTCTTTACAATTTCTTTAAGTTCTGGAAAAGTTTATTAAGCTCAAAAAGCGGAACGGAATGAAAAACTTGTAGATTCGAATTGTGGGCTAAACAATTGTAATACTAGGTTGAAGTTAAAATATAACAGTAGTAAATGGTGTATTGGTTAGGTGTTGATTTTTTTTTAGCAGGTTTAACGTTCAAATCACAGCATACTTAAAAGAGGGTAGGTTGGATGGTAGCAATGGAGTGTGGAGTATTTACCAGTTGATTTTCCGAGTTCAATGTGGAATTCTAAAAGGTTGGATGGTAACGGTGGAGTGTTTACCGGTTGATTGCCCAAGTTCGATGCGAAATTCTAGAAGATTGGATGGTTACGGTGAAGTGTTTACCGGTTGACTGCCGAAGATCGATGCGGTTAGCTGCCCCAATTCTAGAAGGTTGGATGGTAGTGGAGTATTTACCTGTTGACTGCTCAAGTTCCATGCGGTTAGCTGCCCCAATTTTAGAAGGTTGGATGGTAGCGATGGAGTGTTTACCGATTAACTGCTCGAGTTCGATGCGGTTAGCTGCCCCAAATTTAGAAGATTGGATGGTAACGATGGAATGTTTACCAGTTGACTGGCCGAGTCCGATGCGGTTAACTACCCCAATTCTAGAAGGTCGAGGTCAATTCTAGAAGATTGGATGGTAGCGGTGGAATGTTTACCGGTTGACTGACCGAGTTCAATGCGGTTAGCTACCCCAATTCTAGAAGGTCGAGGTCAATTGATGCGGTTAGCTACCCCAATTCTAGAAGGTCGATGTCATATTGACTTCGCTTTGGGTTGAGTGAAAAATAAAACAATATCCTATACAATCAAAAAGACCTATTATATGAAAGGAAGTGTTTTATAAATAATAAAAGTCATTTGGTAAAGTCAAGGAGAATGGTTCTATATATATATATATATAGAGAGAGAGAGGGAAGTTGGTTACATTTATACTATTTTTAGTAATTGTTAAGTGCGGGGTAAATAATTTTTAGTAATTGTCAAGTGCGAGGCAAATAACTTTTAGGTTAGAAAGAAATTTTTAGAGTCGCTTTTAGGTGGTCGATAGTGTCGTCCCATTTGGTTATACCACTATTTAGAGGGAAGCCATATGGTAAAGTCAAGGAGAATGGTTTTATATATATATATATATATATAGGGAAGTTGGTTACATTTATACTATTTTTAGTAATTGTTAAGTGTGGGGTAAATAATTTTTAGTATTTGTCAAGTGCGAGGCAAATAACTTTTAGGTTAGAAAGAAATTTTTAGAGTCGCTTTTAGGTGGTCGATAGTGTCGTCCCATTTGGTTATACTATTATTTAGAGGGAAGCCATAGGAGATTTTTTGTGACCTCTCGTTGAAGTTCAACGGCCAGGCTCACCTTCTCCACTTGCACTACAAAGGCGGATAATATAATTATATATTGACTAAACAATAGTTGACTTATATTGTCTATGTCATCCTAGACATTAAAAATTATTTTATTATCTATAATTTATTTATTTATTGCCCATGCAGACAACGTAACTATTTAGGCTTTAGCTCTTCTTTGGAAGGTTCAAGGTTCAAACTGTGGTGTGGGAAAGTGTGTGAGGAGGTGGGTGTGTATGGTTGTATGTTAAATTTTTTATTGATAAGCTTAACTCTTCCTTTTATGAGAGGTCATGGTGGGATGGGGATGCCCAGTCGTCAACATCGATCATACGAGTTTCTCACATTAACCAAATCCTATATATATATATATATATATATATATATATATATATATTTATATATATTTATTTTTACATAGGAAAACAATTCTTTAGGAAAAATAATAACTATATATATAATGGAAGAAAAGGTAAGTCTGATTGGTGGAGGCAGATTCCAAAGATAGAAGCAAGGAGGCATAGATATATTCAAGTGGTAGAGGCAAATGCAGATCCAAGTACTCAGGTTAGATTTCAAAGGCAAAGGTAAATTCAAGTGGTGGAAGCAAATTTCAATGTAGCTAATAGATTTGGGTGCATAGTACAAATGAAGGCAAGTGTACAAAAAAGATGATGACAAAATTTACCATAATCATAAGAAAACAACAAAAAATGATCTCAAAACAAATTGTTCAAATCAATATGTTGGAGACTTCACTTGTGGAATTGAAATCCTCTATTACCATGGGTGTGTGTAGTAGTAATGATTCTACATAGGGATCTCATATTCAAATTGAATTGTAGATTAGCAAAGAAAAAAAAAATGAAGACAATCCAATAAAAATGAAAGCAATTCAGACAACAATGGCAAACATGACGACAAAAGAACAAGAATTGTGAAACAAAATAGAGGAGACTAGATTATAGGCACAAGTGGTAAGAGAGCGAAAAATCAAGCCAAATGAACAAAGAGATTTAATAAACAAACAAATTAGAAATGCAATTGTTAGAAGATTAGAAAAGAAAAAATGGATCAATAAACACCATCATTAATGAAATTAAAGAGCATGGAGAACAAGAGAACACACTCAATTAACAAGGGACATTATTTTTGATAAACTTCATTTGAGCAAATAAATTCATCAAGCATGTAGAGTGGGAAAAGTAAGGAAAACATGAAAGCTACACTAATATGAGTCACAATGTTCACTGTAAGAGATAAAATGTAGGTTCTTCGAAATAGAGGAATGCTATGGGGTCACATTTTTACCTGGATGATAATATTACTCCTATGTAACAGGAAGAGAAGAGTGTAGAATGGAAAAAGGTAAATATAGCAAGGAGTGAGGGTAAAGAAGCATGGTTGAAAAATGGGAAAGCATACATTTAACATTTAACATTTAACTAGACTAATGTGAGTCGCAATGTTCAGTGTAAGAGATAAAAGGTGGGTTCTTCTAAATAGAGGATTGCTATAGGGTCACATTTTTTTTTATTTGGTTAGTGCGAGAAACCCCTACGACCAACACAAGGTAGTATCCTCCCAACCATGACCCCTTGTAAAGCCTAGAGCTATGCTTATCAATAGGGAATTTAACACACAACCACCTCCTCACACACTCACCCACGTCACGGTTTGAACCTTGGACCTCCCAAAGAAGAACCAAAGCCGAACTATTGCATTGTCCCCTTGGATGATAATCTTACTCCTATAACAAGAAGAGAAGAGTGTATAATGGAAAAAGCTAAATATAGCGAGTAAAGGGGTTTTTCGCTAAATTAAAAAAAAAATGCATGGCTAAAAAACAGAAAGCATGCATTATAAATGAAACACACCAAAATAATTAGGAAATTAGGGCCCTTTAGAAACATTTAACATTGGTTGAGTTGGAACAAAGATATTATAATTACATGTATAAGACCTTTGGGCCCTTGTAAAGGTATTTTTTTGTGATATTTTATTAATTAACTTAAAGGTTAGTTACTTAATTGTTTTTTTTTTTGTTGCATAGGGGAGTTGGTTACAACCACTATTTTTAGTAATTGGCAAGAGCAGGGTTCAAACCATAAGGACTGATCCCAACAACTTATTTATCTCGTTGTTGTTGACCCGACGTGAGAAGGAAACCACAGGTCACTCGTTGTTTATACCATCATCGACGGTCTGACGTGCACTCAAAAGATTCAGCACCGACTACTACCTTTTCTAAAGCTGGCAACATGCCCCCAAGGTTTGAACCTAGGTCTCTTCTTGTTAAGTACTTAGTCAGTCAAGCCTTTACCAATCCACCTAGTCCTTGGGGGTAAAAACCTTAATTAAGGAAAATCGTTCCCTGTATCCCTTGGGGGCTAGGACTTTTCATTCCATGGGGCCTGTCACATACGGGTATACCCCTCAAGCTAGTCGGAGGGTTTTTTGTGTATCCGATGCAAGCCTCCAGGATTGAACCTCGTACCTCCTTCCGAGGATTGAGGGAACTTGCCAGTAATTGTGATGTAATTATAACTAAAGGTAACTTGCAATTGGGTATAAATACCCCTCATACCAACCATTTGATCAATTGGTTGGAGTGTATTCTATTTTTTTAATGAGACTATTTGATGTTTATAGGCACTTCTTATATCATGTGTATTACTTTTTATGTGTTTCTTTTTAGCATTTGTGGATAATATGTTGATTCCATTTTTTATGGAAACTACTGCAAAATTTAACATTATATTAAAGTAGGTGTGAATATTCATTATTGGATTGTTTATCTTTAACAAATCAACTTTTATGGCATCTCCTAAGGGCAATAGTATTTGGAGCAGATAAAAGAATGTATGTAAGTTGTTGACAGTCTGTAAACAAGTTTTTTGATATAACATTAGGTAAAGTTAGATTGCAAGGATCTTGTTGGATTCAATAGATTTACACTAAGGAAAATTTGTATTGATAGGTTCCTTTGTTTCTCTCTTAGCACTCAATCCATTTGTTTTAATTTTTTTTATTTCTGACTTGATGGATGCCCCCGTTTTAAGATTGAGTTTCTTGAGGTATTTAAAAAAAATCATTTATCTTTTATAGATTTAAAAAATATATATTTCCTTTTCTCTTCTGACATTTTGTGTCTAAAAGTAGCATAAATGAGAGGGCAGTTTGCATGGCCACTATGAAAGAAGAAAATAAGAAGTTGAACATTTTTAACAGACCTTAAATGGCAATGAAATCATGGGTAGACTTTTATGCATGGCAAAGACCTCCAAGTTGCTTGACAAAGTTGCTAAAATGTTCCTATAACTTATTTGGTTGCATTGGCATGAGAGGATGTCCTATTTGATTATGTTTTTGTAGGGTAAACTATGATCAATATGAATGAACCATCAACATTTTTAGGTTATTTACAAAATTGTAGTTGGGTCCCAATTCAATACCTTTTCTCATTTTACCTTCTAGTACATGTTTCTTTGCATAATAAAAAATCCCTCTACCCCTCCAAATTTTAAATTTACAAAATATTATAATAAATATTTCAAAGGGTGAGAAAAGGGCACACACATGCTTCTTAATTATGTAATGCTAACTGAGCAGACACAAAAGGGGTAGAGAAGAGATTTGGCACGCAATGTGCAATGTGACTTCACAAAGGGGAAGGCATTAGTCAAAGTGATTGTGATTTTGTTTTGAATTAGCACCTTAGGCGAAGTGGCTTGGAGAGCCTCCCCTAGTCCTTGGGACCTTAGAGGTCCAAGGATTAAATCCCATGCCCTCAAGTTTTTTAATGGAAATTATGACTTCATTTCCCTAACTAATGACTTCAACACCTATGACCTAGCATTGTTCGATGATGTGATACTAAATGGTGACATGGTGGTTAATGATGTCACCCATTTTTTACATGCACTTTATGATGTGGCACCTAATGATGTGACATTTGTTGATGATGTGACCCATGATGGCATGGCACCTAGTACCATACCCCATAATGACATGGCAAATGATGTGGCATTTTCTAACATTATGCATGACGATGTGGTGCAAGATGATGAAGTAAGTGATGTTGGGGTAGGTGATGACATGGTAGATAAAGTGGAACTTGCTTACATGACACAGGATGGTGTGGTAAGTGATGACATTGCAAGGACCAACATGTCAAAGGTTGATGTAGCAGGTAGAATGCCACATGACAAATATAAAAATATATTTAACCAATCACATTCTACTATATCATCAAATCTTGGAGATTTGAAGATTACCTCTCACAACAAGAAGGCATCGCTTCAGAGACAAAGACTTCTCCAAATCTACAATAGAAGGAGGAGAACACAAGAGGATAACAAGCCACCAAATCCTAGGCTCATGAAAGAAATTTTGAGACCATCATTTGGTGAAGGAGCTATTCAGGATAGTCTACAAAGAGTTGCAAGATCATACTCGAAGCAACAACTTAGTGATCCTAGACACCAAGATCTACATCCTCTATAGAAGCGATAAAAGAGCTATAGAAACTCTCAAAAAGGTATGCAAATTTTGGTGCAAGTAGATTCATTAATTGGATTACTTATTAGATTTGTTAGAAGCACCTGAATTTGGATTAAAGTTGCAAGTAGAAAATTGGATTACAGTCTTCAAAAGTGCAAAAAGAAAAAGTTATTTTTAAGGTTCATTTGCACATTAATTAGGAGTTGATTAGATTTTAGAATTGCTTCTATCAACTACCTATTATCTACTTTGGAAAAATAAAAATAAGACTAAGTCCTACAATATTAATTGTAGTGAAATTACAAAATAAATAATGAAGATTCATTTCATATTATTCTTGATTAGTTGCATTAAGTTTGATTAAGTGCATTAATTTGAGAGTTGATTAGAGTGATAAAGTGAAATTGTTACTGCATTAAAATAAATTCTATTAAATTTATTTGCACTATTCTATTTCTCTCAAAATGATTCTTATTTGTGTTCTCGAGAAGGGCACAAAATCATAAATTTTCAAAGTGTCTAAAGACACTATTAGTGCACAAAAATATGCAACATATAGTGGCCAAGTGAAGCCACCAAAAATAGGTTAGAATCCTCCAAAACTTGGAGAAGAATACGACTAACCAAAATAAAATTAGAAGCTTCAAAGATTGAGACTTGGTGAGTCTCAAATACAAAGCATTACAGGTTTAATTGCAAGGATTAAAGTGCATAAAATTGCATCATATAAGGAGTTTCTATCTACTTCTATATAAGCTTGGATTTGTCATCATAATATCCAAGCAAAAAGTGGAAGGTGTCTAAGCAAAAATACAACCTCAAAACCCCTAAACTACATTCAAAATTTTGCCATACAAATTAGAATACTAGACTTACAAAAAGGAAGTGCAAGAAAAGGTGCAAAAGGCATCTTGTTTACAAATATTGTTACATTGAGTTGCACTACTCTAACTCATTCTATGCAGGTAAAAGGACATATTGGAAAGTGCATCAAAGACACACTACAAGCAAGTTGAATCAACCAAATATGGTCGAATACTATAATTCTTCCAAGCATAGCAAAGAGCCTCTCTTTTGGATCATCCTCTGTGTATCTTGGATGGTTGAACCTGCAGAAGACAAGGCACAAAGCTAGGGGGAAATCAAACAGTGTATAAAGCAAAGGAGCATCTCTATCAAAGTGATCATACGTCAAAGAAAAGGAGCATTTCTATAAAAGCAAGCTACATCCAATCAAGGAGCATTCCTACCATAAGTGGAGCATCATGGAGTCTTCATCTAAGTGTTGCCATTCAAACTCCATTCAAGGGCCACCAAAGCTCCACCAAAGCTCCTCCATATCTCCACCATAAGCATTGCTTGGTTGGAAACATCTTAGCATCTACGTAGAACAACAAATAACAAGATGGAAAAATGTGTTTAAAGGTCTTCAAGAAGTTGTTGATAAGACAAGGGTATGCAAAGGAAGGAGTATGACACTTGTCAACCTCCAAAAGAACCCTAGAAAATGCTCACAAAGGAGACATACGATATCATCTTGGTGGGATAGGAGTTATGTACAACAAGGAGCATTACAGTTAGGTGGGTACTGAAGCATAAATGTATTTCTAGAAAACACGTGAAGTGGGAGTGAAGAGTAACATCTCAAGCATATGAGACACTTGTCACAAGCATTGAGACAAGATTGGGGCCTCCACCAAACATTTGAAGCTCTCTTGAGCATTTGAGAAAATGGTTGTGACACTTGTCACACCTTTGGTCGTCTATTAAAGACATGTTGGATGGCAACAATGGAAGCAAGCAACTTGATAGCAATGAAAGCAAGCATCTCGACAGTGTCTCGATAGTAGCTCGATAGCTACATGGTAGCAGATCGAAAGCAATTCGAGAGCAATTCGGAGTATCCCAAAATAGGTGAAGAACATTAATCTTGGTCAAATGGGTCAAGGAAGCATTAAAGTGAGTGTTGAAGCAAATATCAAGTGGAAGAATCTTCCATTACTCACAGCGCCCAAGAAGGACAGTCTACCGCCGATTTCATAAAGGTACAATTTACCATCTAAATTAATTTCCTTAAAAAGGGAGTTATAAGGTTATATTATAAGGTTGAACTATTGAAAAGAATCAATCTTCATTTGAAAGCAAAACTTTGGGAAATTAAATATCAAAGTTGACTAATATTTACAAAACATAACTTAGGAGAAATAAGGGATACTACTTGGAATTAATCCATTTAAATTTTGCAAATATTAATGTGTTCTATTTTTCAAATTTGGGAGTCGTGAGGGCTACAACTCCAAACTAGGTTATTGGAAATTAGAAACAATCTAAGGGATATAAAAAGAGGTTATTAATATTTTTTACTAAGGTTGGAAAATTATAATATTTTTGTCTCAAAAACTTCTCAAAAGAGACAAAAGAAATCCAACATTGAAACCTCTTCAAAATTGAAAAGTGCTTAGTTCAATAGGAGTAATAAGGTGTAAAGAAGTTGATATTTGACATTTACAAAATTTGTACAAAATCAACTACAATTGAACTATATTTTACAAAAGCACTATCTCATAAAATCTCTAGGAAGACATAAATTACTAAAACAACATCATGGAGTGTTGGTATATAGATTTAGGTGCAAGTAAGCATATGACAGGAAACATACATTGGTTCAATTTTTTGAAGAAGATAAATAAAAAGCCAGTTGTAGTAGCAGATAACAAAGCATATGAATTAAAAGGAATTAGAAATATTCTAGTAAATCTTAAGGATGGAAGAGGTATAATAAAAAATGTATTGTATGTTTTAGGCTTAACCACCAATCTTATTTCTGTTTCTCAACTCATGGATCAAGACTTAACTGTTGAGTTCAAGGTTCTCACTGGTAGAAAGAAATGTCACATATCTAGACAGGGAAGAATTATAGCATCATGATCATATAAAAATGGCCTATTTTTCCTAGACACTTGTGGGTGACAATTTTGTGCCTTCTCACCCACTCTTTTAAGACCCACCAAATTTTGAAATAACATTGGTATATGGGTGTAAGATATCAGGTGGCGGTAGCAGCAACTACAGGTGGAACAAACCAATGAGCGGACGATGAATTAAAGCAGGGTGGGTGATAAAGTAGGCAAACAATCTGCCCTTGGCCTTGGGTGGAAATTTCTAAAAACCCCACCCAACTTGTTGAGCGGACCTTCCAAGTGGCCAGCAAAGGCAGAAGAATTGTGCGCCCCTGCCCTTAAGGGAGATAGAAACTCCTGCCCATCTTGAGTGGGAAATACAAGCACAGATTGGGCAAAACCTTGGGGAAACACCCGCCATCTCTCCCCAGTACCTCGATGAGTAGAAATAAAATAAAATAAAAGTGCCTACCTAACACACAAGACTCCCACCATCGCCTAAAATTCAAATAGAAGACTTGTCTACTACTCCAATAGTTCGGGTACCTAACAACGTACGTGGAGGTGATCGATTTAAGGCATGTTGATACCAAGGCACTTCAAGACCTGTCACTCATTACCTAACCAGAGGATCGCTAATCAAGGAGAAGGATGAGGCAAATGAGAATTATTGAACTGGATAGAAACATTAGAGGATCCAAAGGTCTAGATTCAACCTGATGCATCTACCTCCTTCTAGAAGATTGGTGTTATCTAGAGAGGCAATGTACCGGTGCGGTGCCTGTCAGCTGTAAGAGTTATCTTTCCGCCTACCACCATCAGTGTCCAATTTTGAATTCAATGTAAATATGTCTATAAATAGTGGAATGTTGGTCATTCATAATAATGACTCTTTAGCCATTACAGTTCATATGTAAGGTTTACCTCTATGTAAATACAAATTCTGCACTATTCAGTCTCTAACTTTGTCTCCCTATTTTTTATTGATTGTATGAATACCTATTTCTATCTGGTTGTTTAATTTATCCTGTGATATTCTTCTATCTGGATTTTGTGGGGTTTACTTGAGTGACTCAAGAGTGCACATTCGTAAATATGGTTTGAGGGTTTATTTTTGCTAAAGCTAGTTGGACAGGAGCGCTCTGATTTTGAATCTTATATCTCATGCACCTATACATTGGTTCTGGAATTCGCCCCCACCCACCACTGATAGGAGCCAAAACATAGGCATTTTTGGGTTATATGTTAGGTGCGGGGTCTATGTTTCATACGTGGTATGTTGCCTGCATAAGTCTTGATGCGGCTATATCCGTCCTTATGAGTTTTGGCTATGACCATTTTATTATATTTTTCCATGTTTCTCTTTTCCTGTTTTGTAGCGTAGATAGTTGGAAACACCCCTGAAGGAACCGATATTCTTTGAAGATCGTCCACCCCATCTTGATGTGGCGTCCATTCTATGTTGTGTTGTTGTTCCACCCCTTCCTTGGTGCATGGTGTTGGATTGGCGACCAATAGTTTTTGGTGACTCTACTGGAGAACTCACTAAGTTTTCATGTTTTAGGAAATCAGAGTTTGGTGACTCTTTGATTTACCCATATCTTCTCAAAGTCACCTGGAAACTCTGACTGCACGATACATCCAGATCATGAGACCAGTCGCTCACCCATGTTGAAGATCTAAACATCCCGGAGGACTCAAGGTATGGTGAGCAGCCTTGACCTCACTAGCAAAAATAGCATGCTCATCTGGTGACTCCAAATCTGACACCAATAGAAGAACCGAGACATTTGAAGACTAGTTCTTTAATGGCTCAACCATGGTTTTCTCAGTGGAATGACCCCAATCCAGGGAACCTCCACTGCTTGCACAAGATTCCCAAGGGTACCCTGAAGTCCCTGACCAAGTATAATGGCACCTTGGGAATGGCTTGGGAGCATCTTGAAGATGTCTCCACACTAGTGTCTCTCCATGGTATTACCCATGAAGATGTCATGATTAGGCTTCTGGTCATGTCACTAGAAGGAAGGGCACTATTATGGTACCAAAACCTTGGGTGGAAGACCATCTACTCATGGGCGGATTTGGTGGGAGCTCTCATTGACATATTTGATGACTCTATGGATCCATTCCAACTCTTGATGCATCTCTCATTCATCAAGAGAGCACCTCTTGAGTCTTTGATTGACTTCAACATTCGATTTGAGAGGAGCTAGAAGAGGATTCCTCTTGAGTACCAACCGTCACCCGTCTAGGCTCACCTATACTATGTCCAAGCTCTTAGCTCAAATATAGACCTCCTCCTGCTATAATCTAGGGAAAGAAGATTCCCTCAAGTCTTTCAAGAGGTTGTACGGGTAGAGTGACTCCTGCTTCAAGTAAGAATGACATCTTCATGGGACTTCGCCCTCCCATCCCTGTTTCCATCCACCACTGCTCCCCACCCTACTACACAGTATCCACCATGGATGCCAACTCAAGTTGTGCAAGAGCTAAGGATGCAGTCTGATGGAACACAAGGGGTGGATGTCATCTTGAGCCCAGGTGGGATAAATGAAAGCATCGGTGTTGAAGGTAACAAATCTATTGCTTGCAAATTTTCCCAAGAAGCATAGAGTCTGGATCTTGGTGGGAATACCACGCACAAGGAGGGAGCATTTTTGCACCCTTTTTGTGTCCAAGAGTGCAACAAGAAAGGGCTAGGCCATCTCAACGGTGTTATAGTAAATTAGCCTCCAGTTCCCAAGGAGGTCCCATCAGTAGTAGACTCAATCGATGAGCCCTATGGAAGAAAATGTGTGAGGACAGTAGAGGCATATGAAGTTTGGATTCCAAATACTGGCAACATTGGAGTCTATTGCCAGACAAACCAATACAAGAATATGGCTCCCACGTGGCAAAATTTATTGCCATATTGATCATCGATCACATAGGTACTGGTATGCATGATGATCTTCCAAGTTGTGAATACTTCATGACTTGAAGAGGCTAGTAGTGTCAACCAGACTACAAAAGATACCTCAAATTTAGTATGATATGGTACGGTTACTACAGATTCACTAGATGAGATCCAGAGTGAATCAATGGTTATGGTGTGCCTTTCACGTTGTAATTTTATGTACATAAGCCAACAGATAAATAATGTCATGCCAGGGTGGCATAACTCAAGATAAAGGTGGAATTTCCAATAAGCATCTTCGATTTTGAAGCACTTTCCCTCTCCTACAATTCTTCCCTTCTTGTTTGTCATTCCTTTTTTTTTGGTCTTTGTGACTCTGTAGCCCAATGGATAAGGATAAGATAGTAAAAAAAATATAAAAGGCTTGTGACTACATCAAGCAAAAGTTGGCAAGACTCGAGTAAAATAGGAAGATACACCAGTACACCAATGATCGAGTCGACGATTCATATCCTATCAATTATTTTGAATAGGGTACATTTTCCACTACGTCTCCCCCTATATATATGCATTCCAAGCAACGATTCAAAGAAAAATATGAATGCAACTGAAGGGTCTCATGGCATGCTTACGGTGGAGGCGGATCCGGTTAAATTCTATCTGGTGGAAAGCCAATTCAAGAATAGGTAGATTATCAAAATTAGTCGGCCTTGATGATCACAGTTTTGGACAACCTATCTGTTCTTGAATTAGCTTTGGGATACAACGAAGTATGTTTATATGTGTACAATGCTTGGGGATATCCTTTGAACTAAGAGTTTCAACCTACTGCTCTATGGAAATGTATCATAGATCCAGTAGTTCTACTTCTCTTCTTTTGGGGCGTTGCTCAACATTGTACTTCCTCTTGTTCTCCCCTTTTATCGTGTTCTCTCTGTTTGGTTGTGATTTTTTTGATGGTTTCTTAGTGTTGCAATCATCTTGCGACCACTCCTTCCCCTTCTTCTCTTCTTCCTATGTTTTCTCTTTCTCATGCTCGGGTGCTCCTCTCCCATTTTGCCTGGTCTCCTCCCTATGTGTTCTTTCTTTTTTCCCTTTTTGCTATGTTCCACCCTATAATCTCCCTGTATTTCCTCTCCATGACCCATTTTTTTTGTTCCTTCCCTATTCTTCTCTTCTTCATTTCCCTATTTGTAAGTGCTTTTCTAGTCGAAGGATTATTGGGTTATTTTTTTACAGAGTAAAAACCCCCTGTAAGTCGCCAAGAGTATGGGTGATAATTTTGTGCCTCCTCATCCACTCTTTTAAGAGCCCACCAAATTTTTAAATAACATTGGTAGATGAGTGAAAGATATTAGGTGGCGATGGTAGTAACTACAAGTGAACCAAACCAATGGTCAGACTATGGATTAAAGCAAGGTGGGAGATAAAGCGGGCAAACAATCTGCCATTGGTCTTGGGCATAACTTTCTCAAAAACTTACCCAACTTTTTGGGTGGGCCTTCCAAGTGGCCAACGAAGGTGGAATAATTGTGCGCCTCCACCCTTGAGGGAGATAAAAACTCCCACCCATCTTGGGCAAGAAATACAAGCATAGATTGTGTGGAACCTCAGGGAAATGCCCACCCTCTCTCTCTAGTAACTTTGTGGCTAGAAAGGAGAACAAAAGAAGTATCTGCCCAACATGCAAGGCTCTTACCATTGCCTAAAATTCAAATAGAAGACCTATCTATGACTCCAATAGTTTGTGTACCTAACAACGTATGCAAAAGTGATTGATTTGAGGTACATTGATCCCAAGGCACTTCAAGACCTATCACTCACTACCTAACTAGAGGATCACCAGTCAAGGAGAAGGATGAGGTAGTTGAGAATTAATAAACTAGGTAGAAACATCAGAGGATCCAAACGCCTAGATTCAACCCAATGCATTTGCCTCCTTCTAGAAGATTGGTGTTATCCAAAGAAGCAATGTATCTGTGCATCGCCTATTAGCTACAAGATTTATCTTCCTACCTACTTCCATTAGTGTTTGATTTTGAATTCAATGTAAATATACCTATAAATAGTGGAATGTTGGTCATTCCTAAGGTGCGATTCTTTAGCCATTACAATTCATATGTAAGGTTTACCTCTATGTAAATACAAATTTTGCACTATTTGATCTTTGACTTTATCTCCCTATTCTTTATTGATTGTATGAATGCCTATTTCTATCTGGTTGTTTAATTTATCTTGTGATATTCTACTATCTGGATTTCATGGGGTTTACTTGAGTGACTTAGGAGTGCACATTCGTAAATATGGGTTGAGAGTTTATTTCTGCTAAAGCTAGTTAGACAAGAGTGCTCTAATTTTGAATCTTGGATCTCATGCACCTATACATTGGTTCTAGAATTTTCCCCCCATCCACCATTGATAGGAGCCAAAACATAGGTATTTTTGGGTGATATGTTAGGTGCGGGGTCTATATTTCATACGTGGTATGTTTCCTACATAAGTCTTTATGTGGCTATACCCATACTTGTGAGTTTTGGCTACAACCATTTTATTATTTATTTCCCTCTTTTCCTTTTCATGTTTTGCAACATAGATAGATGAAACCACCCCTGAAGAAATTGACCTTCTCCAAAGATCATTCACCCATATCGATGTGGTGGTTGTTCTATGCTACGTTATTATTTTACCTCCACCCTAGTGCATGGTGTTGGATTGACGACCAACAACACTACTATTTACTCAACTCTTTTAGTAAATGCTTCATAACTATGGCACAAATGACTAGAACATACCAGTGATACATCAATGAAGAAATTATTTAGATATCAAATGGTAGAAGGACTACATAGCTTATCTCCAAAAATTACTGTATGTGCAGAATGTTTAGCAAGTAAACAACATATAATTCCTTTCAAAATTTGTCAACACAAAACTCAACATCCTCTAGAAATAATATATACATATTTGTGTGGACCAATGAAAGTTGATAGTGTTGGAGGACAAATACTTTCAGATATTTGTTGATGATCATACTAGAAAAATTTAGGTATATTTAATGAAGTATAAATCAAAAGCATTTAGCTACTTCAAACAATTCAAACTTCAAGTTGAAAAGGATCAGGAAATACCATAAAAGCACTTCATTTAGATAGAGGAGAAGAATTTATTTCTAAAGAATTTGACTCCTTTATTGAAGACAATGGAATTAGAAGAAAACTTACTACAACATACTTGCCTCAAGAAAATGGAATTGCAGAAAGAAGAAATAGATCAATAATGGAAATGGTAAGATGTATATTAAAAGAAGCACAACTTGATCACAAATATTGGGCCGAAGCAGTGCAAACAATAGTCTACATACAAAATATACTACCAACAAGAGTACTCAAGCATATTACACCATAAGAAGCATGGTCAGGACAAAAGTCCAACATAGAAAGACTAAAAATATTTGGATACAAATCCTACATGCATATTCCAAAGCAAAAGAGGACCAATTTAGATGATAAAACTATGATAGGTGTATTTGTTAGGTTTGACAATGAATCTACAGGATACAGAATATTAGATCCATCTATAAAGAAAGTTTATATTACCAGAGATGTGATATTTTATGAGAAAGTCAAAATCAACACATATGAATCTAGTGGTGATACAAAATTTCTCTTGAATCTACCTGAAGATGATATAGTGAGCATGGATCTGGAATCGGAAGAATAGGATACAAAAGCATCAACTATACTGCAAAGAAAAGAACCAATATGGATCAAAGATACTCTTAGAGAATCAATTCTAGAAAGGATGCCAGATCTTACAGCTACAGGACCTTAAAATCTCAACATGACCAGAATGAACATAGGAATGCTAAGTAACACAGTGGAACCAATATCAGCTTCTCAAGCACTAAAAAACTCACACTAGAAAGCAGCCATGGAATCTAAATATGCATCGCTCAAGAAAAGATAAGGGATCTAGTAAAACTGCCTCCAGGAAAAAAATAGTGGGGTGCAAGTGGGTGTACAAAATCAAATACAAAGTAGATGGAACACTTGATAAATACAAAACTTGACTAGTGGCCAAAGGGTATACTCAGACAGAGGGAATTGACTATGAACAAACATTCACACTAATAGCTCGAATGCCTACTATTCAAACAATTTACGCTCTAGCAACTCATCAAGTATGGAAACTTCATTAGATGGATGTAAAAAGTTCATTCCTTTATGGTGACTTAGGGGAAGAAGTCTATATGACACAACTTGAAGGCTTTGTCATTCAAGGATAGGAAAGTAAGGTATGAAAATTGAAATAAGGTGGGTGATAAAGCAGGTAGACAATCTACCCTTGGCCTTTGGTAGAACTTTCTAAAAAACCTGCCCAACTTGTTGAGTGGTCCTTCCAAGTGGCCAACGAAGGTGGAATAATTGTGCGCCCCCACCCTTGAGGGAGATAGAAACTCCCACCCATATTGGGTAGGAAATACAAGCGTAGATTGGGTGGAACCTCAGGGAAATGCCCACCCTCTCACTCTAGTACCTTTATGGCTGGAAATAAGAACAAAAGAAGTGTCCACCCAACACGCAAGGCTCCTTCCATTGCCTAAAATTCAAATAGAAAACCTATCTGCTACTCCAATAGTTTGGGTGGCTAACAACGTACACAGAGGTGACTGATTTGAGGTACATTGATCCCAAGGCACTTCAAGACCTATCACTCACTTCCTAACTAGAGGATCACTAGTCGAGGAGAAGGACGAGGAAGTTGAGAATTAATGAACTAGGTAGAAACATCAGAGGATCCAAAGGCCTAGATTCAACCCAATGCATTTGCCTTCTTCTAGAAGATCAATGCTATCCAAAGAAGCAGTGTATCGATGCAATACCTATTATCTACAAGAGTTGTCTTCCTACCTACTGCCATTAGTGTTTGATTTTTTTTTTAAGCGAAAAACCCTTTGTGGGGCCGCCTTGGTCTGAGAGACCATGAACAGGGGGTTCTACACCATCAAAGTCACCCGAGAGTCACACCCGACCCTACCCGCACCAACATTATCAATTGGATTTTGGATACCCAATTCAGCTTTTTTTGGTAGGGTGGAGATTTGAACCTGGGACCTCTCTTGGAGGATTTCCCTCTCCTCTCCAACTCACCTACAACACCTAGGTATTAGTGTTTGATTTTGAATTCAATGTAAATATACCTATAAATAGTGGAATATTGGTCATTCCTAGGTGTGGCTCTTTAGCCATTACAATTCATATGTAAGGTTTACCTCTATGTAAATACAAATTTTGTACTATTTGGTCTCTAACTTTATCTCCTTATTCTTTATTGATTGTATGAATACATATTTATATCTGGTTGTTTAATTTATCTTGTGATATTCTACTATCTGGATTCCTTGGGGTTTACTTGAGTGACTCGAGAATGTACATTCGTAAATATGGGTTGAGGGTTTATTTCTGCTAAAGCCAGTTGGACATGAGCACTCTAATTTTGAATCTTGGATCTCATGCACCTATATATTGATTTTGGAATTTTCCCCCGCCCATCGCTGATAGGAGCTAGAACATAGGTATTTTTGGGTGATTTGTTAGGTGCGAGGTCTATGTTTTATATGTGGTATGTTTCCTGCATAAGTCTTTATGTGGCTATACCCATACTTATGAGTTTTGGCTACGACCATTTTATTATTTATTTACTTCTTTCCATTTTCATGTTTTACAACATATATAGCTAGAACAACCCCTGAAGAAACTAGCCTTCTCCAGAGATTGTTCACCCCATCCCGACATTATGGTCGTTCTATGCTACTCATTGGTTTACCTCCACCCTGGCGCATGGTGTTGGATTGGTGACCAACAACACTGCTATTCAATCAGATCTTTCAGTCAATGCTTCATAACTATGGCACAAATGACTAGGACATACTAGTGAGACATCAATGAAGGAATTATTTAGATATCAAATGGTAGGACTACCCAAATTATATCTAGAAAGTACTGTATGTGCATAATGTTTAGCAGGTAAACAACATATAATTTCTTTTGAACTTTGTCAACACAGAACTCAACATCCTCTATAAATAATATATATAGATTTGTGTGGACCAATGAAAGTTGATAGTGTTGGAGGACATAAATATTTTTAGATATTTGTTGACAATCATACTAGAAAATGTAGGTATATTTAATGAAGTACAAATCAGAAGCATTTAGCTACTTCAAACAATTCAAACTTCAAGTTGAAAAATAATCAGGAAAGATCGTAAAAGCACTTTGTTCAGATAGAGGAGGAGAATTTATTTCTAAAGAATTTGACTCCTTTATTGAAGATAATGGAATTAGAATATAACTTACTATAGCATACTCACCTCAACAAAATGGAATTGTAAAAAGAAGAAATAAATCAATAATGGAAATGGTAATATGTATATTAAAAGAAGCACAACTTGATCACAAATACTGGGCTGAAGCAGTGCAAACAACAGTCTACATACAAAACATACTACCAAAAAGAGTACTCAAGCATATTACACCAGAAGAAGCATGGTCAAGACAAAAGACCAACATAGAAAGACTAAAAATATTCGGATGCAAATCCTACATGCATATTCCAAAGCAAAAGAGGACCAAGTTAGACTATAAAACTATGACAAGTATATTTGTTAGGTATGACAATGAATCTATAGGATATAGAATATTAGATCCATCTACAAAGAAAGTTTATATTAGCAAAGATGTGATCTTTTATGAGAAAGTCAAAATCAACACAGATGAATCCAATGGTGACACAAAATTTCTCTTGAATCTACCTAAAGAAGACACAATGAGCATGGATCCAGAATCAGAAGAACAAGATACAAAAGCATCAATTGTACTGCAAATAAAATAACCAATATGGATCAGAGATACTCTAAGAGAATCAATTCTAGAAAGGATGCCAGATCTTACAGATATATGACTTCAAACTCACAACATGACCAAAATGAATAGAGGAATGCTAAGTAACACAGTGGAACCAATATCAGCTTCTCAAGCACTAAAAAACTCACATTGGAAAGCAGCCATGGAATTTAAATATGCATCGCTCAAGAAGAATAAGACATGGGATCTAGTAAACCTACCTATTGGAAAAAAATAGTGGGGTGCAAGTGGGTGTACACAATCAAATACAAAGTAGATGGAACACTTTATAAATACAAAACTCGACTATTGGCCAAAGGGTATACTCAGATAGAGGGAATTGACTATGAAGAAATATTCACACTAATAGATTGAATGACTACTATCCAAATAGTTTATGCTCTAGCAGCTCATCAAGGGTGGAAACTTCATCAGATGGATGTAAAAAGTGCATTCCTTAATGGTGACTTAGAGGAAGAAGTCTATATGACACAATGAAGGCTTTGTCATTCAAGGATAGGAAAGTAAGGTATGAAAATTGAATAAATCTCTATATAGCTTGAAACAATCTCCTAAAGCATGGAACATCAAGATCAATAATCATCTACTACATCATAACTTCAACATAAGTACAGCAAATCCCAGTCTATATACCAAGAAGATTGGAAATGATATCTTGATCCTCATAGTATATGTTGATGACATAGTGATTACTAGAAGTTCAGAAAAGTTAGTAAGTGATATCAAAAAGGATCTAGAGAAGGCTTTTGAAATGATAGATCTGGGACTAATGAACTACTGCCTTGGTTTAGATATTTATCAAGGAGAAGATAAAATAGTTATCACTCAATAAAAGTATGCAAAAGCCCTTCTTGAAAAATACAGGATGACAAAGTGCAAGCTCAAAGATACACCAATGGAACAAGGAATTCAACTATCCAAAAATGATAAAACACCATTGATTTTAGCAACAATGTATCATAAATTGATTGGAAGCCTTCTATACTTAACAAACAATTGACTAGACATAGCATTTGTAGTAAACTATCTTTCACGATTCATGCAAGAACCAAGAGAAAGTCATTGGAAAGCTAGGAAAATAATATTACAATATATCAAGAAGACTATAGACTATGGACTAACTTATATGAAGAATGTCAAAGACTTTTATCTACAAGGATACTCAGATTCAGACTATGTTGGGTCTATTGATGATAGGAAATCTTCCTTAGGTTATGTCTTTTATCTTGGATCAGGGTCCATATCTTGGCACAATAAGAAACAACATACAGTAGCACAATCATCAATTGAAGTAGAATACATAGGAGCAAGAGATACAACATGTGAAGCCATGTGGTTACAATACATACTATCTGACATGGGAATCAAATAAACTCTGACTATGATATTCTATGATAATCAAGGAATATTGAACCTGATCAAGAATCCAATCATACATGAAAGAACAAATCATATCGAAGCTCAATGTAATTTCATTAGAGAATACTTCTAGAACAAGCACATCATCCTCAAGTATGTTCCTACAGAAGATCATCTAGCAGACATCTTTACAAAGGCACTCATAAAAATCAAGATTCAAACCTTCAAAGATCATCTATGTGATTCAAAAAACTTCATACCAAATAATGTAATATAGGGGGATGTTAGAATATATTACATCATTTGGTTATGTTAGATTACTTTAGGGGGAAGTTATCTAGTTACTTCATGCAACATAGTAAATGCACAAGTATCAATGTGCAAGCTGTATCTTGCACAGTTAGGTAGAGTGTTAGCCAAGGAACCTATCTTCCTACATAAAGGGTCTCATACTCTTACTCAAATGTATTAGTTTTTCATTCATCAATAATAGATGTTTCTTTCTCTCCCTCTCGCTCCTTTTTTATTTATGATGGAATTGTGCTAAAGCCATCATTTATATTCTTGAATTAAGGTCTTGTCATATTTAGAATATTGGAATGAAAATATAGGAACTTATCCCATATTAATTATAGCATTATAATTCCAAGTATAACTCTTCTTGGTGAAAGAGCCAAGGACTCATGAATTAGAAGTTGAATCTACTTGTAAAGTAGTATGAGCACCAAATTAACAAAAAACAAATGTTGGAGAACAAGGGGTTGTCCTCGAGACCCCCACCCTTAACAAATCATAAATCTCTTCTTTAGAGAATGAGATTTTACAAACATATTCAATTCTCATCTCAATTGAGTTGCTATGGCTAGAAAACTACATCATTTTACATAAAATGTTTGAATTCTTAATTTTCATTTTTTGGAACATTTTCAATTTTTTGTGTGAATTCAAATTCCAGAGTTCAACATCCTTCTTGACATTTTCTTATAGCAACCTTCACAATACCAAAACTTCACCTCTACTATCTATGAATTGCATCTTAGTAGAGTAATATTTCTAAAACATCATCTGCTTGTTGTGGTACAGGGGTAAATGCCCTAGGTGCTGGTAGAGGCCAACCCAGGATCCATTCTCCTTGTCTCCATACTGCAGATATATGGTATAGTTAGGAATGTCCTATGTGCTAGTAGAGGTCGACAAGGCTCCATTCCTCCTATGCCCAACCTGTTGAAAGTGGCACCCCTAAAGGGGTGTTTTCCACTATAAATTAGTTTTACCCAGGTGTTGTAGGTGAGTTGGAGAGGAGAGGGCAATCCTCCAAGGGAGGTCCCAAGTTCAAATCTCCACCCTACCAAAAAGCTAAATTGGGTATCCAAAATCCAATTGATAATGTTGGTGCGGGCAGGGTCGGGTGCGACCCTTGGGTGACTTTGATAGTGTAGAACCCCCTGTTCGTGGTCTCTCAGACCAAGGCGGCTCCGCAAGGGGTTTTTCACTTAAAATTATATATATAAATTTCTAAAACATCGCACTGCCATAACCCACTTTACCATATTTGGATTTCTAGTTTCCTTCCTAAAGCACAAGTGCAACCACAAAACTTGTAATAAATAGTATATATGAAGGCACATTAATGTTATAAAATAAAGAAGATATTACCAATGGAAAATATTAAAATAAATCTTAATCATTATTTGATTAAGGTAGTCAACATTTTCTTATTAGCTTTAGCTAAACTTACTACTTCCTCTAACCAAGGAAAAGAGAATTTAACTTCACGATCCTCAATTAAAACCCCTCTAATGGCTAACCTATCTACACATTTTTTCCTTCCCTTAATGTATGTGTAAACCTGATTTCTTCAATATCTATAGCAAGGTCTTGAATTTCCACAATTATCTCTTGTATATTCCATGGAGCCTTTGATTTTATCAAAATTGCATTTATAACTATGAGTGAATCACCTTCCAACCATACTTTATTTCATTTCATTTGTTTACATATTTTTAATCCTTCCAAAGTTGCCCAAGCTTCACCTACATTATTTGTCTTAAGTGCACTATTGAAATCATAATGAGATAAAATATCTCTATTATTTTTAATTATTCCTCCTCCTCCTATTGGTCATGGATTTCCTTCAGATGCTTCATAAAAATTTAATTTGACTAACTCCACATCTGGTGGTTTCTGTTTTATATTCTTTTTCTTCTTTTTGTTTATCCTATCTCCAACATCATAATTCCATTTGATGACTTGAATCCATCTATCAAGGCTCTCTACTTATAGATTAGGTATTGGGTGAGTTGATAGGGTTGGTTTAGACTCCTCTATGGCTAAACAAATATTCCTTTCCATTACCTCTAAATTGCTTTCCTTTCCTTTAAATATTCTTCTATTTCTTTCTAGACAAATAGTCCAAAGTATTGTATCTTTTAATATATCCTACATTGTCTGTAAAGCATCACTTTTTAAATTTCTTTGCCATTGTTTTAACCATTCCTTAATTTTTTCATTCATCATCATGTATTTTATAAACATATTAAGATTCTATTGTCATACTTTCCAAACTATTGAGCAATGTCCCAAGAGATGGTCTATACTCTCCTCCATTTTATAAAGAAAGCATTTTGAGGGGCCATGAAAACCCCTTTTCATAAGGTTATCCTAGGATAAAATTCTTCTATGACCTACTATCCAAACAAACATTTTGACTTTAGGAATGCTCGAGGTATCCCAAATATCTCTCCATATTCTTGCAATATTCCTATTTTGATGGTGCTTTCTATTATATCCACTCTTTTTGTGTATTCTCTTGAGCCATTCAAATCCTAAATCAACTTATCCTTGGCACCCCTCAGAATAATAATTGTTATATTTCTACTCAACTACCTCCTAGTATCAATGTCTTGTATAGTTGTGAAAAAATCTAATTTACATTTGTATCTTCCTTCTTGATCCTTGTACAAAATGTTTAAAACTCTATCATCATTTTTCTTGAAGTAATCTCATCCAAGGTTTCAAAATTGGATGTAGATTGAGTGGTTTTTTATCACACCAAGTATCCATCCAAATAGATATGTTTTCTCCAGTTCCCACCACCCATATTAAACCTTTAATCACTAGATCAATTATTATTTTTTAACTATTCCATAATGCAGAATCATTTGATAGAGAGAATGCAGTGAATATTAAAATTGGTTCATTGGGCTCAATATACTTACATAGAAGAATTCTTGCCCATTGTCTTTGAATCTCTTTGTATAATATTCAAAATAATTTACCCCTAAGAGCTAAGTTTGCATCCATAACTCTTAAAATGAGACCTTCCTAGTTTTTTCATCACACACCTTGTTCCATTTCAGCAAAAGAAATTTCCTTTTATCATGTAATCCAGACCACAAAAATGACATCATAATATAAATTAAACTATTTTCTATTTTTTTTGGCATAGTATACAAGGAATTATAATATGTTGGAACGACCTATAAGACTTATTTAATTAGTTGTACTCTTCTCGCTAAAGATAAAAATCTACCTTTCCATGTTGGTAGTTTATTCTAAACTTTACTTATAACTAGATTCCATAATTATATCCTCATTCTCTCCTCAAATTAGGGCATCCCTAGACAAGTTGGTAAATTTACCTCTTCCATTTGAATTAATATGCATATCCCTTCTTTGATTATAGTTGGGGCATTTAGGAAGTAAATTTTGGATTTTGACCTATTAACTTTCTACGTTGATGCTCTTTCATTTTCCTTTAATAAAGCTTTGGTCTTGTTTATCCTTTCCCTACCAAAAATGGTTGCATCATCTACAAACTATTGATGGGTGATGTTGTCGATGTTATTACTAGCATTAATTCCACTTATAAGTCCATCTTTGTAAGCCTTCTTCAATTTCCTACCTGAAACCTCTGCCATAATAATGAAAAAATATGGTGATAGAGTATCTCCTTGTATAAGGCCTCTCTTGGCTTTAAATTATTTTGTTACTAACCCATTGATCAACACTAAATATGAAACTATATCAATTTACCAAATTTTACCTGCTAGTTCCTTACTCTTATGCCTCTAGTGTAGATACACAAATAAGAATAAGAAAAATGAGATGGTATAAAAATATGGTATAATCACAAACTATCCACAAGATCACTAAAACATACACTTGTTGACTATACTTCACTAGATAAATACACCCATGAGTACAACAAACAAGTTCTATAAGAAGGAGATCAATGGATGGTAACACTTAGTAATGACTCCAATAAATAATCTAATGATCCCAATTAAGTGACTTTAACACATAATACATTCTAGGGTTATCATGGTAAAAATAAGTTATCGAGCAACACCACCACCAAAAGGAGTGATTCCAATAATAAAACAAAAAATATCAAACTATAGCATGCTCACAATGTTTCCTTGATCCCTCCTCTTATTGTGGTTATTATGATGGATGAATAGTATTTATCTGATGGTGGTATGCTACCATAAAAATCTCATTCATAATAAGATATTAGAACATAATGAAAATTAGAAATTGATGGAAGCACAATAGATGACATAATAAAAATAGAAGAAACTATATTGTAAATATAAATTACAATATTACATGGATGCTCACCAAATTTCCTAAGGAGTGAATGTGACCATCCTGTTGAGTCTCCACCTCCTATAGCATTTTCTAATGTTTGTGCTCCACACCCTCACTCTGACAATATTGGCCACACCTTGGACAAAGAGACACTCTTTTCTAGCTATCTTGGCTTATTAACTCTCACTCACACATTATAATTTCTATTTTACTTCCTTGAGCTCACACTTGCTTAACTTACCTCCTATAAGGGTCTCTCCCCTATTTATAGGATCACGAGGAAATTTGAACTCAAAGGATCTACCAAACATCCTCTAAAGCATCTATCATATCCCTTATCGGTAGCTTAAATATATTCATCTCCAAATACCATATTTTCACTAAAGCAATCAACAAGGCTTGATCAAAGTTGACCTTTGGCATAATAACCACATCTTATAAACTTGCCATCACCAAGACACCTATATCCATGTCATCCAAAATGTCTAGGATTAAATCCAATGTCCTAGGTCATCTCTATTGATAATCCAGCACTCATAGCCCTTGTAAATCACAAAAAGAGATCAACTTGATCCATAATAATAATCCATCAACATTCCTAGTTTATTTCTCTACAACAACAAAAGTGTCAAGAACCTATAGGAGCACCAGAAATCAAAAGCACCATGGTTCCACAAAAGCATTGCCATTAGAAAAAGTACTATCGACAAAAGTACTATAATTAAATTACAAGGCAAAAAATACACCACAAAATATAAAGTGGGTTAGGGTTTTGGGTCATACCCATTAGAGATCCTTTGAAGCTAGTACTAACCCTTGGACCAAGTCAACATGATGCATCGGTCATATCTGAGAATTCATTAAATATTTGCCTATACAAGCACTCAAAAGCTCCCCAAATTTGTAAATATGAATAATGAAAGTGACGTGTGTGGTATTGCTTATCTATCCCTTTTGGTAATCACATTAAAATATTGATCTTTTACAAAACCTTCATCAATCAATTAGTACCCCAAGACAATTAACCTATGACATTGCAATCACAAAATTGGATCCCTATGTCAAATTTTTAACATATTTATTACACAATAAATGTATCAAAAAGGGAAAATATAGAAATCCAATTTTGGCACACCTAGCCAACTACATCTTCAAGCAAAGAATCAAGCAATATATCATCAACAAGAAACATATATCATCAACAAGAAACACTAATCCAAATAAAACTCAGCTTGAAATTACCCTTCTACAAAAGTGCTACCATAGCACTTTTTCCTATTTCCAATGCTTTTGCAATTTTGACCTATCTCAAAGAGTTGACCAAACAACAATTTAGTCAAACAAAAGCATTGTTTGATCACAATCATGACCAACCAATCTTAGGGATTTTTTTTTTGTTGAGTTCTCTCATTGTCACTAGTTCATGAGTGAATTAAAAGTATCTTCATGTGGTTCTCTTATATATGAGTATCCAAGTAAGTCCAAGGTTGCACTTCATAGGAATCCAACATGGTTAGTGTCTATCCTATGGATAGGAGTGGCCAACCCCTATAATGACCTGCAAGTAAGGTTTCTTTACCTTACAATTGGGAATTCTTCTATCTCAAATAGGAACACCCTTTTTCCCTACTAGTTTAAATCAAACATTAAACTAGCCCTTATGTTAGATCTCTTTCAACCCGTACATTAGGTGTATTCCTTGAGGATTAGTTTGTTCTTCCTTAAGGATAGAACATAAATAATTGCAATGCTTAACTCTCTTATATCAACAATAGGAAGCTAAGGGGGTTATCACACAAACCCACATAGACTTATGAATATCTACCATTATACCTTACTTGATTTATTCAACCATAATCTCCATGAAATGAGATAACTTGCAACGTTCTCCCTCATAGTCATTCATAGTTAGTCACTAGAGTTACATTTCTAAGTTTCATGGATGATTTATACATTCTTTCTAGTTTAGGGTTACTTTATGTCATCTAGACACAATCTTTAATTTACATTTAAATATTTTAGCCCTAACATGTGATAACTTCATGCCATGATATAACTTTACATCTTCCATAATTACTTGAAATCGAATATTACATCGCTTACAAATCCTCTTAAAGAGTGATATAATCAAATTACAATTGATCTCAAATAAATACATTTTACAATAATGGAGGCCTTTCATTAAAGAGGTCTTGTTACAACATATATACATGATCAATAGAAGTCGAATAGTTCCAATCTTTGCTTGACTCCATTCGAACCACCAGTACTAGTTTATAGGTATTTCGGGATCAGGACAACCCATTACATGTATATGAAAATGCATTCTAGGCAAGCAATAACATGTAATAATTTTTCAATTGAATGCAACTAAACACAATACATTCCTCATAATGTAATTGTTTCAAGCATTTCAACATTCAAAGGAAGGAAATACCATAATTTTCTAAGATTGAAAATCTCATTTTCATCTCATATATTTTCCACAAAGATATGCATTTGAAACAAATATTATTACAATCAACTATTGTTAGACCTTTCAAGAGAATGCCATAAATTCATTTGTAAATGAGATCCCTTTCATGCATATAGCAATTCGTACTTTTACAAGTAACTCATATTTATTCAAACCAGAAATAGCATTTAACAAATCATACTTTAACAAGTAACTCATATTTATTTCAACTAGAAATAGCATTTAAACCAATCATACTTCTATGAGTAACTCATATTTTCTCAAACCAGAAATAGCATTTAAAAAATCATACTTTAACAAGTAACTCATATTTATTTCAACCAGAAATACCATTTAACACATCATACTTTAACAAGTAACTTGTAATTCTTTCAACCAAAAATAACATTTAAACATATGGATTCAACTGTAGTTCTAAAATTCATTCCAGGGATTTAATCATGATATACTATGAGGTCATAAACCCAATTTGTTCTACAATCCATCATTATGGTCACACTATAGTTCTTTCCCAAATATATTTGCTAATTGTCTTGTAGTCTATAGTTTTCCACAAATCTAGCTACCAATATGTCATAGGATCTATCAACAAGATCGTACTATAGTTTCACAAGTTTAGCTACCATATCTCTTGTAATCTACCCAAAATATTACTCAAGTGTAACTACAACTTGCCTTGTAATCTATCATACAAGATTACACTATAGGTTTATAAAACTTGGCCCTTAATTTGTTACAAAAAATTCACTATAGGTACACATTATTAGCAAATAGGATTTATTAACCAATATTTCATCAAGGTTAAATTATAGTTCTCAAAAGGTATTTTTTAGTCTATTAACAAGACTATTACCTAATTTATACAAATATTTCCAAATTTATCTCAAAATATTTTTGAAGATTACCACTTGGTTTCTGTAGATTCCATCTTAATTTACCCATAATAACAATAATATTTACAATTTCATTACCAAGTTGTGCTAAAGGTTGTTGTTGAGATTTCCTCTTTTTTCAGAAACCTTTCAATTTATGGAACCCCAAATATTTTTATATAAAAAAAGTTAATAAAAGAAAAAAAAAAGGAACTTCTTTCCAAAAAAATTAAAAAGGGTAGAAACCCATAAAAACAACTCCCACCACAAGACATAGTCATGTTAACCAAGATTTCAACAACATAATCATCTTAACCGAGAGTCTATACAACTAGCATCCTAGACTTCATGGCTAGGTGACTAGCATGGGCTAGCCTTGACCATGCCATCAGTGGTATAAAAGTACATAGTGGTTCTCTCCTTATAAGGACCCTCACATGCCCCAGTGGGGTACAAGTGGGATAATATTTTTCTATGGAAAATTATTTATGCTCCCAATCATTACAGTCCATGAGCAAACAAACATCAACGATCATCATTCCTCGATTTATGCAGCATAGAAGCCACTACCTCGATTAAATTTTTTCTATGATGGTAACCTAAGGGTTAGTATGATGTAATTCACGTCTATATCCTTGAGGTCAGGAGAATAGAAATGATTGGCTCATTCCAAACTCTATCCAAGCCTCGAACGTATTTGGAAAAAATATTAACCTATGCATAGATAGTCCCATCACGATGTTACTTGTTGCAATGAGCTTGAAATTGTATATGGATCAAGATCTTCGATAAGTAAATCAGTTATAGAGAGGGTATGACTATGACAAGGGCATCAAGTAAGAGCATAAAATTTTCAACTAGTGATGCTCATTGGTAAACGTATCACCCATTCTTTTGTAGATCAAATATTGGTATCCCAACGGGGTGGGCTTGGCTAAACCCATGAATCGAAGCTCCTATGTTGTGGAGTTGTCACAAACCTAAATGGTAGATTTACTAATGGAGGTACTTATTTGATTCTTTCATCATGGCCCATGCATGCTGATAAAGGTACTAACCCATCAGTCATTTAAAAATTCTAATCTTACCACTGAACGGATGGTACTAGTCTTAGTCTACGAAGAACTCACTTCCTTCGGACTCATTAAACTATGAAGGATGATCACTTCTTCATATTGTCAGTTAGAGGAGAGAAAGCCTAATGAAATTTTAACTGGACACACCTATAAATTCAATGACCAAATCAATGCAACTAAAAAGTTCATCTTTTTTATCAGTGGTCTACGAGAGCACTCTACACGAGGCACCAACAATTTAGAGGTTTTGGACTAGGCGCATTGGATGAAAAGTTTGTCTCTTCTAATCCATGGAATAAAAATAACTTAAAATTTTTAGCCAAATCCAAACACAACATTCATGGACATCACACTCCATTATAAATTAGTATTCAAATTATTAGAAGATGCTACTTCGTATAAATTGATTCGAGCAGTATATAACATCATAAGACAATCATCAAATTGAGTCAAGATTAACATGGATACAAACTTATCAATTCTCTTATTGAAATATCCCTTTTTATTGTCTCCTTGGTCCACCCATCCCTCCTTTGTGCCTCCTATATGTCTTGACCAATATCTCTAAAAATTAAAGTTGTTTGGTTTATGATTCACCTAAGGGTGAAGAGCATAATCTCTAAGCTCAAATTTTCCTACCAATATTCCTTTAGGATCCTCCACTTTTGCATAATCCTATTGATCTCACAAGGTGGATTTTTATAGCATTTAGGGAGTGCCTCCTCAAATGGTGAAGGGCATTCTAGGTAATGACCTACTAGAGAGGTCATTTGGGTAGCTAGACCCACTAAGGTGGTGATGTATGCAAAGTGGTGGCATAGTTTTTTTGAAGACTTGAGGACATGATGCAAAAAAGGGAAGTAATAGTGTTTTTGAAGACTTAGAATGGCTATAAAATAATTTTAAATTCCTTCTAGAGTCTTGTGAGTACAAATTCCTTCCTCATGGCACTTAATGGCACTTAGAGACAAAATACTTCTCCCAAAGTATTTTAACACTATATTAGTTTGCAAAACATACTAATAATTTAATTCACAAGAAAACTCCCTTTTTCAATATATATATATATATATATATATATATATATATATATATATATATATATATATATAAAAAAATATATATTAGGGTGCATTTTCAAAAACATTAAATAAATCACCACAATTTCTAAAACCTTACAAATTTCCAATATTTTCTATGCCTTCACAAACTAAGCATTAGTTTCATTTTTCTTTATCAAGCACAAGGGTTTGATCGAGGTGGGATGTGATAGTACCACCCTAGTACTTTTGCAAAATCTCAATGCTTTTTCTAGAATGAATGGAATCTCTGAAGACATGAGCCTAAGGCACATTGATTCCTTCCTCCACTCTTGAGCATGATCACCCTCACATCAAAAATTTGAATTTCTCCTTTGGCTTAATGGCATATTTAACTCCCTCTCTTCCCCCTAAAGGATCCCTATCCCAAAACATTTAAATAGAGCCCATGGGAGACACATTAAAGGAACATTCTCAAGGGGCCAATTTGTCTTATCAAGATATCTTTTACATTCTTGCATCCTCTCATTTTGGATATCTCTAAGCAAGCTTTTAGGCAAGTCAAGTAAGGCAAATGGGCATTGAAACAAGGAGGACTTCAAGGCTAAGAGGATGAGGTGCTTCTTATTTTATGTATTTTCCTCTTTATTTGCATCGCTAACAATTCATTTGGTCCAATCTACAACTACTAACATTTTTTATGGTATTTTCTTATTTATAGCAGTTCATTTTATACATCTCTAATCTATTGTGCAACTATCAATCCTAGTTTAAGCTTACTTCATCTTATTTTATAGGTATTCATAGTCATTTCATGCTTATTATCCTTATATTACAATCATATTGGCACTCTAATCTCCTTTTCTAATATTTTTTGCAGCTCATATTGTTGATTTGTAGCATTTAATTTTGTTTTTGTATTTCTCATTGATAGGTTGCAGTTGATTTATAACATCTAATATTTATTTGTTTGCTCCTTTCAGGTCTTTTCTATATGATTGCATAGACATCTCATCATAGTTTCTTAGAATCATAATTGTATTAGTTGCATTATATTACATATTTGTCTTGATCAAATTTTTGTAATGCCTACTTAGTTATTTGTAGACATTTGTAGCATTCAATCTCACTTTAGGACCTCTTTAGGCATCACTTGCAGGACCTTGTAGACATTGTCACTTATTTCTAAATATTTTATAGTTTTATTCAGTATCTAAGCATATTTTGTAAATCTTGGACATCAATTGGCATAATTTTGTAACTTAGCTTGAATTAGGTATCTATAATTAGTGTTCAAAACTCTTTTTTGTGACTTAATATTGCATTTAAACCAAATTTTCATCAATTTAGGTCGCTAAAACCTTCATTTTCAAGTTGTAAGTGTAGAAGCACTGCTATTTTTAGAAACCTAGCACTTTTATATTTTTTGTTTTACATAGTGCAAAAGCGCCAAGGTTTGCAAAAGCGTTAGGGTAGAACTTTTACATGCAGTTATTTTCCTTCCAATTTCTAGGTATTTTCCAAATTTGTGTTATCAAAAGGAGGTTTGATCAATCTAACTAGATAGTCTATTACTTCCATGTGATTAGACAAATCCTCCTAGAACCTAACTATAGTTATTTTTCAAGTTTTGAAGGTTCTAGCAAAAGCATCAAGTTTTAACAAAAGCACCAAGGTAGCGATGTCGAGTTTCAATGCTTCTACATAGTCATCCAAAACCAGGTTTTGTAATTTTGGAATATTTCTTTAAGATTTTCACACTTGAATTTCTATCATTTTATCATATTTAATTATTTTTCTGATCAATTCACCTAAATTTTGTCATTAAAAAATATTAGGCTTTAGTTTGAATAATATTCTTTCAAATATTTTTAGGCAAACCCAGGTGTTGTAGGTGAGTTGGAGAGGAGAGGGCAATCCTCCAAGGGAGGTCCCAGGTTCAAATCTCCACCCTACCAAAAAGCTGAATTGGGTATCCAAAAATCCAATTGATAATGTTAGTACGGGTAGGGTCGGGTGTGACTCCCGGGTGACTTTGACGGTGTAGAACCCCCTGTTCACGGTCTCTCAGACCAAGGCGGCCTCGCAAGGGGTTTTTCAATTAAAAAAAAAATATTTTTAGGCAAGAAATTGAAATAGCATTTAGTTGCATCTAGTCTAGTTTGTATGTCTACATCATGTCTTTTTTTCCCTTGAAAGAAACAAACTCTTTACTTCCTAGTAATTATCAAGATCGAAAAGCATATACAATAGGTCTATTTTTTATTTCATATGTGTATTCTTGCATTCCCTTATCATTTTTTTATTTTAGCTCATAGTGGTCTTGTTTAGGTTAGAAACACAACCTTAGGTGATTGATAAATTGACACATAAAATATTCACTTAAATATATTCATATACTTATATATACATGTACATGGAGGTAGGTCAACTCGTGTGAAATTTTTAAGGTCCCCTATGGAAAGGGACTCGGGGTCTTAACCTGCACAACTTGTTGCCTACAATAATGCCAATTATGTGGCACATTTTGTGGCAACGTGCATGTTTTCACACAAGGCAAGAAGGAGCATTTTTTAATTCAATTTTTGAAAAGCAAGTGGTGTCTTTTTTCCATTGACCATGGCCACTTTGAGAGGAAATAAGAAGTTAAATGCATTATTCAAAAGATATATTTTATGCAAACGCTAATTGCCTTAATGATAACGAAGTAAACAATGGAGTTGGTAATATGTCTCCAAAATCCTTGAAGAAAAAGATAAACATATTTCCTCTTTATTGCTTATGAATCTTCAAGTAGAAATTCACCCTAAAGTATCTAAACAATATTTCTATGTGACCAGGCAATGTTATTCCATACCCTCTCTAATACCATATTAGAATCTACAATATTTTCCAAAAACGAATAGAAGCAATCCATCCACTCAAATCTTATACAAAAATTATTAAAACAGATGAAAGAGAAAAAGATATAGTGGGAACCGATATACACCATAATTTTTCACTATATTATTCATAGATAAGAATCATTGCACTATTATAATAAAATGAGAAGTGGTGGGAGGTATTTATACTAATACCAAAACCCCAAATACATAGATAATCTCAACCTTAGGTTGACATAACAAGAAAGAATTTAAGATTAATTACAAGTTTATAAGGTGGATTTAACCATAACAAGGTTAATTGTAGCCCATAGGGCTTACATAATAAAATATTATAATAAATTCAATACATTGTACAATGAATGCCCTTAGGCCTATCCAATATTACATCATACAATGTTGGCCTTGGCCATGAATCAAATTATACTTTCAACATCCTTTGATCTATATTTTTTATGTTTTTAAGTTTTGGTTTTTTTATTTTTTATCTTGTATTATCAATAACTTCCCTATAACCTCAACCAATGCATTATGGAGTAATGGTAAATGGAATGCAATTATATGAGAAAAAATAGAGTTTAAATATTTGTATTCAAATGGACATTCCCATAATAAAGTGGTCAATAATAATATAATTTGTTATGACATCATAATAATATGGTTTATTGAAATTAGATATAATATGGATTCATTTCAACTTCATATAGACAATTTAAAATTTTTTTTTCATAGTTGTTTAATATGAGCAAACATTAGGAGAGACCAAAATCTAATAGCAAAAAAATAATACAGATGCATTCCCTCAGATCATTAGCTAGATGAAGGGACTTGTGCTAAAATTAATACCTTGACAAGGATTGGTTTAGATCACTAGCCAATAAAAGTTAAAATGGTGGTAAGTGAATTAAAAAATATATCATATTTTACATATAAGAAGATGTGGGAAGACCATCCTCAATTTGTTGGTATGATAGCACAAACATGGAATTCTTTAGGAAACGGTGGTTTGTATACTCTTTCACAACAAATTAAATCAATGACTTCTAAAGTAAAAGAATGGAATAAGAATACTTTTGAAAATATTTTTTAGAAAGAAGAACTAAAAGATAAACTTTCAAATTTCCAAAAAGGTAATCATAATAATCCAAGCTCAGAGGAAAGGGAGTTACTTAGGGAATATCATAATATTTTGAGTAAGGAAGAGAAATTTTGAAGATCAAAATCAAGATAGACTTGGTTAAAAGGATATAAAAGCACAATTGTTTTCATAGGATGGCTATAGTACAGATATCAACATCCTTAATTAGTAGAATTAAACTATTATAAGGGGTTTGGATTGAAGACTAGAGTGAAATCAAAAAGGAGGTAAGGTTTTTTATCAAAATATTCTAGGATCAGAGTTTGAAATTATTAATGATAAACTTATACAAGAAGTTCCTTCAGTTATAACATATGAAGACAATAGGAAACAGATGGAGCCTATTAGTCTGGAAGAAATCCATCTAGATATTTTCTCTTTTAATAAGGATAAATCCCCAGGTCTATATGGGCTCTCCACAACAATCTATCAACATAATTGGGATATAATGAAGGATTTTTTCTTGGTGGTAGTGGAACAGTCTAGGGTAAAACAATACATACCTTATAAAATAAATGCAACATATCTTACCTTGATTCCAAAAAATAAGGATGCAAAATTATTTGATTCATTTCAACCCATAAGACTATGTAATATGGCATATAATATTATTTCCAAAGTGATGGTGAATCGGTTAAATACCACTATTAGACAAAATTATTTTAAAAGAGCAAGGAGGATTTGTGAAAGGGAGACAAATTTTGGATGGGATCATAGTAGTTCATGAAGTTATGCATTCAGTAGCTTCAAGAAAAGAGAAAGCAATGATCTTAAAACTTGATATGAGTAAGGTCTATGATAGGGTTAAATGGGATTTTCTTTTGCAGTATTAGAAAATTTTGGATTTGGAAAGAAATTGGTCATATGGGTTAAAGTTTGTGTCTCTACAGTTTCATATTCGATTTTGGTCAATGGGTTAGTAACAAAATCATTTAAAGCCAAGAGAGGCCTTAGACAAGGATATTCTTTATAACCATATTTGTTCATTATTATAGCAGAGGTTTTGGGTAGGAACTTGAAGAAGGCTTACAAAGATGGCCTTATAAGTGGATTTAAGGCTAGTAATAACATTGACAACATCACTCAACAACGGTTTCTGGATGATACATCCCTTTTTGGAGGGCAAGGATAAACAAGGCCAAAGCTTTGAATAAATTATTAAAGGAATACAAAAGAACATCAGGGCAAAAATTTAATAGGAAAAAATCTAAAATTTACTTCCTAAACACCCCAGCTAAAATTAAAGTAGGGATATGCAGGTTACTTCAAATAGAGGCAAATTTTCTAGAAACTTATCTAGGCCCTTATTTGATGGGAGAATGAGGTAGAATTATGGAATTCAATTATACGTAAAGTTCATAATAAACTACCGATATGGAAAGGTAGATGGTTATTATTAGCAAGAAGAGTGCAACTAATTAAATTAGTCTTACAAGTCATTCCAACTTATTATATGTCCTTGTATACTATACCAAAATCAATAGAAAAAAGTTTAATCTTTATTATGCGGTCATTTTTATGGTCAGGATTACATGATAAAAGGAAATTTCCTTTGGTGAAATGGAGCAAGGTGTGTGATGATAAAACTAGGGGAGGTCTTGGTTTAAGAGTTCTTAAGGATGCAAACTTAGCTCTTAGGGGGAAATTAATTTGGATATTGTACAAAGAGAGTCAAAGACAATGGGAAAAATTCCATGTATGTTGAGCCTAATGACCCAAGCTTAATAATTACTACATTCTCTCTACCAAATGGTTTTGCACTATGGAAAAATTAAAAAAAATCAATTAATCTAGTGATTAAAGGTTTAATATGGGTGGTGGAAACTGGAGAAGAATTTTCTATTTGGATGGATACTTGGTGTGATAAAAAACCACTCGATCTAGATCCAATTTTGAAACCATGGATGAGATTACTTCAAGATAAATATGGTGATAAGATTTCAAACATTTTGTACAAGGATCAGGAAGGAAGATACAAATGGAAAGAAGGTTTTTTTTAATGAGTATACAAGACATTAATGCTAGGAGGTAGTTGAGTAGAAAGATAACAACAATGATTATTCCAAGGGGAGCAAAGGATAAGTTGATTTGGGAGGATAAGCTCAAGATAATACATAACAAGAAGTGGATATAATATAAAGCACCATCAAAATAGGAATATAACAAGAATATGGAGAGATATTTGGGATATCTAAAGCATTCCTAAATTTAAAATGTTTGTTTGGCTAGTAGTGTTGAGTGGATATTTTGCCCTATAACAAAATGATCACGCAACTAGAGTCTCTGACAGGAAACTCTCTCTTGCAAAGAAATTAGTTATTTCTCCAAGGTTCTTAAGAACACACATTCATATGCATAAATAATAATATTCAATTTAAATGCTTGGAACACCTTAGTGATTGCAAGTAACTGTAAACAAGGGGCAATGTTGGTTTATTTTATCATGAAACTTTAATGATTGTTCGTTGAACCAGAATAAACAAATTTGAATCGGCCCAGCAATGAAAATTTCTATTTTCGGATTTTTAAAGATCTGCAATAAAACAACAACTTCGGTGAATTTATGAAAATTACTAATAATTCCGAAAGTGAAATTTTAATATGCATATTTGAAGTCTGCAATATTACCTATGCCCTGGTGCAACTATTTTGGGATTTTTTATTTTTTATTTTTTTTATTTTTAACGACTACAAATTAAAAAAAGTAACAACTTCTGGAAAAGTAAAGTGCAGAAAAATAAAAATAAAATGCCTTCAGTATGATGCTATCCTATTTTGACAAAACCGAAGATATGAGGTTTCCATGCATGCAACCTAACCTATTGGACCTGCAAAACATGCACAATCCTGATAAGCTAAGTGCTGGTTCCTAAGGATTTGAATGAGGTTTTCAGATTTAAGCATTCGCTTGAAGCAACCAAGATAACTTGTATTAAACTCCACCTATAAGCCTAAAATATGAAAAGGGAAAATAGACATTTAATCTTGCATGCAAAAAATGACTCCTCCTTTCTTGTCCATAAGATGCAACTCTCTGAAATTTCTGTATTAAAAGTTTATCATTTTACAACAACAAAACTTTCTAGTTTTCTCAAAACCAAAAAAAGGGGAAGAAAAACACTCCAAAAGCAGGCCCAGAATGGCTTATCGCCCCCAGCTCTGCAACCTTGCTCACAACGATTTCCCCACCCCGTGTCTGTCTTCGCTTCTGCTTTTAAAATTTCTGTTACAGCCCTCTGCTTCGCTCTGTGATGCTTCGTTTCATCTCCCAGGTCGCTTCGTTTCATCTTCTCACCTCTTTGCTGCTTTGGCTTTTTGCTCGGTTTTGAAACGTTTAGTCTCCCCAACGAACTGTAACCGACGATACTAAAACGCTATCATAGTCCCTCTACTTCTATGACACGTGTTCAACACTTCCCTGCACATTCTATAATGGCCCACCATGAATCACGATGTTTTTACATCTGCAGCTTTGCTCCTCTATCGGTATCGTGAAACCAAGACATGTCGCGATATAGCGACGTTTTTATACCCGCAGCTTTATTCATCTTCCAGCATCGTAAAAATGAGACATGTCGCGATATCACGACGTTTTTTGTCAGCAGCCTTGTTCACCTTCATGCATCTCAAAAATGAGACATGTCACGATATCGCGACGTTTTTCTCCTTCGGGCCGCATGGATGCAACCTGTCACGAAATCACGATGTTTTTCTCCTTCGCTGTGTTTTGTTGTACTTAGCCGCGAAAACGCGACATGTCGCAAAATCGTGACACTTTTTCATTCCATACCATCTTGCTGCTTTCTGTCGTGAAATCGCTATGCTCTTCTCTTTCGGGCTGTGCAGACTCGACATGTCGCGATATCGCAACCTTTTTCCATTTTAGCCGCGAGATCGAAACATGTCGCGATATCGCGACACTTTTTCATTTCGTACCATCTCGTTGATCTGGGCCGCGAAAACGTGACATGTCGCGATATCGCGATAATTTTTGAACTTTGCCCTATTTGACTGCTTTGACCGCGATTTCATGACATGTCACGATATCGCGACGTTTTTTCACTTTGTCTTTCTCTCTCCTCTGTGAACCGCGATTTCATGACATGTCGCGATATCGCG